>CAUYQU010073475.1:0-25907 GCA_963574635.1 Cheracebus regulus | reverse complement strand
GTGAATTGGACTGGGCACGGTGGCTCATGCCTGTAATCCCAAGACTTTGGGAGGCCGAGGCAGGCAGATCACAAGGTCAGGAGTTCGAGACCAGCCTGACCAAAGAGGTGAAACCCCGTCTTTACTAAAAATACAAAAATTAGCCAAGTGTGGTGGCGCAGACCTGTAATCCCACTACTCAAGAGGCTGAGGCAGGAGAATCGCTTGAACTTGGGAGGTAGAGAATGCAGCGAGCTGAGATCACACCACTGCACTCCAGCCTGGGCAACAGAATAAGACTCCATCTCAAAAAAAAAAAAAAAAAAAAAAAAAAAAAGAGTGAATTGCTTTAAAGATTAGCACAAACTAAAACTGAACTTGGGTTATTTTATTTTTTGAAGGATCAAAATTTTTTTTAATTTTGGAAAAATAAAGTTTGCCTACATTCAAAGAGGCTGCAAATGAAATGTAGAAAATTGTAACACTTCAATTAAAAATAAAATTAAAACAAGGAAACAAAACTGCTCAATTGTGAAGAAGATTTATGTAGAAAAAATCTCCAAACTATTTCTAAGAGGACATTTTTGGCCCTTATGAATCAAGGCATAGTTGTCACTAAAGTGACATCTGAACATTTGCAGCAGGGTATAGCTATTTTCATTTTAAAAAATATAATATCTGAGAATTGAAAAGTTGGAAGGAGAAAAACTGAAAATAAACTGTATGGAATAAAAAACATGGTAATGACCACCTTACTCATGGTATAAGTAATAATATTGACATGATGAAATTGAATAATTGGTAATAACGTGTTTAGTAACAATTTTATTATACTATTTTACAACAATACCATTATAATGTTTCAACATGCATAAAAAAAAGTCATGGATTCATTTCAAATCAAATACTGCTTTACAATTTTTATTGACATTTCTGTTTGCTAAACTTTCTGCATAGCAAGATTTCTCCAGATTGAAACAAAGGGAAAATATATAAAAACCATAATGATTCAGGAAATGATACCTCATTTGGCATTACTATCAATGGAACCAAATTATGAAAATCTTGATCACGAAAATGTGATTAATGATTGTGCTAAAATAAAATCAAGAAAAATAAATGAAATATATAACAAAATGTATTGAATTATTTCATTGTATGTCATGCAAATATCATCAACCCATCAACAGAACACTCAGATGTACAATTATAAATTTGTCAATATTTTAATGACTTTCCAACTGACAAAAGCTATAGTTTTAAACATATTTTTCAATTTTGTCATTATAAAGATATATTTGTCAAGGTAAAGGAATGGAACACATTTAAAAGTGTGTTAGCTTAATTGATAACTTTTAGGTATTCATACATCATGGGAGGGAAGGGAGAGAAAAGAACAGAAGGCGGGGAAATACTGGGTAGAAGAGGGCAGTTCCCTGGTGAAGGCCCCCACCATCAAGTCTGGAAACCTGCAGCCCTATATGAAAACAGGCATTCCTTTTTTCATGCCCAAATGTTGCCTTTTGGCCCACTATGCCCCCTGCCCCATCCTGTGCCCATATAAACTCTAAACTTCAGGCTCCATGAGGAAAACAGCAGCAGAGCAGTGCACCAGAGAAGGAGAAAAGAGAGGAAGCATCTGAACATTGAGAGGAGTTGGAATAGGGGTGGCTGAAGAAAGAGATCATCTATGGGATGGTCAAACTCCAGAGGAAGATTATCTTCCCACTCCATCCCCTCTTCAGCTCCCATACTGCTGAGAGCCACCTCCATCACTCAATAAAATCCCTGCATTCACCATTCTTCAAGTCCTTGTGAATTGATTCTTACTGGACACTGGACTAGAATTCAGGACACACTGGGTGCAGGAATCCAAAAAGGCTGTCACACTGACTCTTCATTGAGCTGTTTAACACTCAAGCAATCCCCAGATGGCAGGCTGACAGAGCATTGTAACACCCCTAAACACTGCTGTGAGACTAGAACCCAAAAGCACCCACCCTGGCTCCTGTACCTGACTAGAGCCCAAAAGCACTCACTCTGGCTCCTGCAACAGCTCACCTGCATGATCCCCTTTCTGTAAGGGGTTTGAACACACTGTGGCCAAATAAATTAGTCAAACCCCTGTTGCACTTTTGTTCTGTGAAGGGAAGTCAGCTTCAAACTCTCCTGTTTTGAAAGGAAGGAAGGAAGGAAGGGAGGGAGGGAGAGAGGGAGGGAGGGAGGAGAAAGGAGGGAAATAATAAAAAGAAAGAGAGTGAGAGAGAGAAAGCAAGGGAAGAGAGAAAAGAAAGAGGCTGTGTGTGATGACTCATGCCTATAACAATCTTAAGACTTTGGAAACCTGAGCCAAGAGGATTGCTTGAGGCTAGGACTTTGAAACCAGCTTGGGTCTCAAACATAGTGAGACCCCCAACTCTAATAAAATTAAAAATTAGCTGAGTGTGGTGGTGTGCACCTGTGGTCCCAGCTACTAGGGAGGCTGAGGTGGGAGGACTATGTGAGCCCTGGAAGTCGAGACTGCAGACTGCAGTGAGCCATGATTGCACAACTGCACTATAGACTGAGTGAGACAGAATGAGACTCACTCTCAACAAAAAAAAAAAGGAAAGAAAAAGAAACAAAGAAAGGTGCAAGAAGTATTTGTTTATTCATTCATTCATTTACTATTTAGTGATAGTCTCTAAGAAGTGATCATAATATTTGCTTATGCTTCTTAATTAAAAATAAAGTTGGGGACTGAGATCATCATGGTGAACAGGAGGCAGGACTAGATTGCAGCTCCCACTCAGATGGACAGAGCATGGGCAGAGGCTCGCATTGTGAATTTTAGCTCAAGATCAACTGCAAGAACAAATCAGCCATCCTGAGAGGACCCACAGACCCTCTGAAGGAAGTGGACTGCTCCTGTAGGACCCAGAAGACACCTCAGATACTGTGAGTGCCCCAACTGTGGAAGTGGAAAAGAAAGAGCCTCTTCTCCTGAACACACACTCCCCTGGAGAAACTGAAGGTCTGTTTGCAAGAGAAGTTTCCTATTTTATCTGAGGCTGAGTCAATTTAGAGAGCCAAGCAAAACACAAGGATGTACAAAGTAGTAGAAAAGCCCTGGGAGCTCAGCTGGGTCCCCAAGCAGGCCATTCCTGCCTGGAACCAGAGGCATCCATCAGGAGGGCAGCCAGAGGAGCAGGGCAGAGGGGAAAGCATCACAGGGAGAAGGAAATTTCCATTTAAACTTTGTAACAATTTGAATGGGGGCAAGAAGCCTCCTGGCCAGAACTTTGGGAAGGGTGTGAATCTGGTGTGGAGACTTCACGGGTTGGGGAAGAACCAAGCCCTTTACTTTTGCAGCTGGAAGGTGAGTAGCCTGGGGCAAGTTCTCAAGCCCACCTGGCCCACTGCCTGAAAACAGACTCAGGGTGGTTGAGGGGGCACAGTGGGAGTGAGACCGGCACTTCAGATTTTGTGGGAGCTGGGTGAAAGTGGGGGACAGCTGTAACTGCCAGCTTTCCCCCTACTTCCCTTACAACCTGCATGACTCAACAGAGGTAGCCACAATCCTCCTAAGTACACAATTCCATTGACCTGGAAACCTTACTTCCATCCCCCACAGCAACTGCAGCAAGATCCCCCTGAGGAGAGTGTGAGCTCAAAAACGCCTAGCCCTGCCCCTACTTGATGGTCCTTCCCTACCCACCCTGGTAGCTGAAGACAAAGGGCTTATAATCTTAGGAGTTCTAGGGCCCCATCTGCCACTGGTTCCTCTCCATACTATCACATCCGATATTCTCTGGAAAGCGCCACCTCCCAGCAGGAGGTAAACCAGCACAAAAATAGAGGATTAAACCACCAAAGCTAAGAACACTCACAGAGTCCATTGCATCTCCCTTGCCACCTCCACTGGAAGAGGCACTGGTATCCACAGCTGAGAGGCACTGGTATCCATATAAATGGTTCACATCACAGGAGTCTGTGCAGACAACCCCCAGTACCAGTCTGGAGCTGGGTAGATTTGCTGTGTAGTAGGTTGTCTTTCCACTCTGTTTATTGTTTCCTTTGTTGTATAAAAACTTTTTAGCTTGATGCAATCCTATTTGTCAATCCATGCTCTTGTTGCGTGTGCTTTTGAGGTCTCACCCAGAAAGTCTTTGCCCAGACCAATGTCCTGGATCATTTCCCCAGTGTATTATTCTAGTTTTATCATAGTTTCAGGTTTTGCATGTAAATCTTTAATCCACTTTTATTTGATTTTTTATGTAGTGAGAGATAGGGGTCTAGTTTCATTCTTCTGCATGTGAATATTCAGTTTTCCCAGAACCATCTATTAAACAGATTTTCCCAGTAAAATTTCATGGGACCTTTGTCAAAAATGAGTTCACTATAAATATGTAGATTTGTTGCTGGGTTCTCTGTTCCGTTCCATTAATCTATGTGTCTGTTTCTATGCCAGCACCATGCTGTTTTGGTTATAATAGCTTTGTAGTATGTTTTGAAGTTTGGTAGTGTGATCTCTCTAGCTTTGTTCTTTGTGCTCAGAATACTTTGGCTATTTGGGGTCTTTTGTGATTCCATACAAACTTTAGGATTGTTTTTTCTATTCCTTTGAAGAATGTCTTTGGTGTTTTGATGGGGATTGCATTGAATTCGAAGATCATTTGGGATAGTATGGACATTTTACATGATATTAATTCTTCCAATTCATTGGCATAGGATATCTTTCCATTTTATTGTGTGTATTCTTCAATTTCTTTCATCAGTGTTTTATTGTTTAATTGCAGAGATCTTTCATTTCTTTGGCTAAATTTATTACTATTTTAATTTTTTATAGCTACAGTAAATAAGATTCCTTTCTTACTTTATTTTTCAGATAATTTCCTGTTGATGCATAAGAATGCTACTGGTATATAGGAATGTTGCTGATTTTTGCATGTTGATTTGGTACCCTGAAATTTTACCAAATTTGTTTATCAGTTCTGACAGGTTTTTGCTTAAGTCCTTAGATTTTTCTAAATATTGGATCAGTCTTGACTTTTCTGAGTGTAAACTGCTTCTTGGTGCCCTCAGAGGTTACAACCAAGCACAACATATAAATTCACAGACTCTACCCACTGCATCCAAATGTTACTCATGCAGGGATATACAGTGTCTGCTGTCACATGGTCTGAGTTCTCCACAAAAGTCCTGATCCTGTAACTCATGAAGGCAATTAGGGTAGAGTCATTATCAGGACAATCCAGCCTTCAAAATGAAACCATGTCCCTCATATCATCACTGAAATCAATGCCATGATGCTGGAAGAGACCTTAAACATTATAATCAACCCTCTTAGAAATTTGAAAGCCATAAATTTAGTGGCTCAGGTGCCAGAGAAAATTAGTATTAATAAACATGTCCATAAAAACAGATCAATTTCCAGTCAGCTGCCAGAAGTTGGTATGCTGGCACTATGCCTGCAGCCCACCCCTGCAAAATGGCCCTTCACTTGCCAGTGGAAAATCCAACACTTACAGTTATCAAAGCAAATGTGTTGTAACTTGTCTTTTAAGGCAAATTTTTACAGGTATAATTTATTCTGTTAAAACGTTGCCACCTTAGGACACCTGGAGACATTGTAGAAAGTTGGCAATAGTTTCATAAGGAATCTAAGAGTTACAGTACTGGGATTTCCCCCTATCTTCTCCTTTGGTCTATTTCCCATTCACCAAAAATGATCTTGTACTTTACACATTTATTTGTGTAAGAAAATCAGACCATTTCTTAACACACCTGAATACACACGGGAGTGGAGGGAAGACAAGAATTTCTTCTTCAGAGCAACAGATGGTATCCTCTCTTGCCATGAGATATGCTGAACTCAAATTTCTTCCTGGAACAACAGTAGTCATTAATGTGGGTTTGATTGTCCTGTCTAATGATGAAAGATTTGTGGCTATTATCATAGAATTTGTTTAAGGATCAACATTATTCTATTACAGACCATAAGTAAAAGGTCAAATGTAATAAAATTTGTGTGACTTGCTCAAGATCACATAAGAAAAAAATCATATTCTCCTCTACACAACTTGCTATGTCTTCAATATCTTTCTGGGGTTTTTTTTCAATCTTCCTCACAAGGACTACTGATTAAATTAAACCCAAACATTAGAAAACAGCACCACAGTCTTTGTTAATACTGAAGCTGAAATATCCTAAGAGAAAAGAACTTTTGGGTTTTCAGTATTTTCTTATTGTTTTTGTGGCAGTGGAAGTGGTGATAGTCTAAGTATTTTTAGTTGACTGGAGAGAAGAGAGAGATAAAAGGAAAAACATTTTTGGGTTTAAAAAATAATATTATCAGTGTAATTATGGTAAAGACCATATTTTGAGAGAGAGGTTTCCAAGTAATTGAACCTATGTTTTATATATATACCAAACCTTAGCCTTTTATCTGATCAAAAGATACTTCTTTTGGAAAGATAAAATTGAACCATATATATATACACACATATATACACGCACACACACACGCACAATATAATATATATATATGGTATATATAAAAGGTTCAATTATATATATATTTACCATATATATATATGATATATATATGGTTCAATTTTATCCTTCCAAAAGAAGTGTCATTTGATCAGATAAAAGGCTAAAATACCAAATTGGGAAGCAGAAATTTCAACTGCCTCTCTGGCCACCAAGGTGTACATTTTTAAATGCCACTGGGATGCACTTTCTTTGTAAAATCTTATCAGCTCCCAATCACCTATGAAACTTCTTTAGATGTATTAGAGAAATATTTTAAAGAGAGAGATACAGAAACCAAAGAGCTCAAAGGAATCAGTGCTGCAGACCCAGCCCTAAGAAATTTCCTAGACGCAGTTCATTCCTAGGTCTCAGGAGGGCTCCAGAGAGGATTTGCATTTCCTCCAACCTCTGGACCCCCCCAGCCCCGCCCCCAGCAAGTCTATGTCAGAGCAAAATGGATTGGGGTGTGTGTGTGTGTGTGTGTGTGTGTGTGTGTGTGTGTGTGTGTGTGTGTACCTGTGTAGGTAAAGATGAAAAGGTACACTTTAATTACTTTACTGCAATAAGTACAAGAAAGCTTCAAAGAAATACTGAAACATGCTGGCAGACAGCCAAAAATATTTAACAGTTAGCAGGGTGACTGGAGTCTTGCTGCCTTATTGTTAATAAGAGTTTAAAGAACTCTGTTCTCCTCCCAGTCACTGAAACCTCGCCCCATTTGCACATCATTCCTCTTTCCATACATAGAACACCAACCAACCCTCACCCGAACCCAGGCCCTGCCCTGATGGAGGGGAACTAAGAAATGCAACTTCAGCTGAGGGGTTCCTTTTTAATTGGTCACGGTCACGCTATTTGAATAGGAAGAAATCTGCAACCCATTAGACATTTTCCTCCTGCAGTAATAGTCAGAAAAAAATAATTATATTTTGTAGCCACTTCTATTATTGTGTACTTTTCCGGTTGGGAAACATTCTCAAAGGGCTGTGCCTGGATAGCAGCATGTACAATCAATTAGACGGTGAAAAAAAAAATAACTAAAGGAGTGGGCAGATTTGTAGTCATCTCCTGCAAATAGAATAGGAGAGGTAGGAGAGAGAAAACAGGAGAGAGGAAGGTGGCAAGAGAAAAACGGGGCAAGGAATTTGGCATATGTGGTAACATGAAGTAATGTGCCATGGACAGGTCAGTTCAATAAGATTACTCTCAAATAACCAACCATGTGTTACTTGAAACATTTCAAATTGATCACCATAGGTCCCATTGTAATCCCTATCCATGTACCCTTGACTTTCATTCCTACTGGAAAGAAATTTTGAATCAAATTTCCTGTTCAAAATCACATGGCTGCTCTTGGAACATCTGAGAATTTAAACCTTTCAACATGCAGGTCACAGAAACAGCTACACAATCACCTGTGTGTTTTCACAGTAGTTTGAACAGAATCAAGTAACCATATTTGATGCAGGGAATATATAAAGTATGTGCTTCTGCCATTGGCAGTTTACCTAGTTAATTTCCTCCTAAAAATAATATTTTATGACCGAGCATTTTCAAAACTTTCATAAATTGCAGGATCTTAGGACTGAAGGTAGCCTTACACAGAGTCTAATTAAATTTCTTCAATTTCCAGATGAGGAAACTAGGCCTAAGGAGATGAAGTGACTTCCTCCAAAGTAACAGCTAACTAGTAACAGAGTGGGAATTTGGGCTATGATCAACTATCTCTTAAAACACTGGTAATAGAAAATCAAGAAACATATATTGTTTCCATGGCTATCTCTATATTCAACTTCCAAATTTAACAGAACTATAACATGCTCTAAATAGCTGAAATTCAATAATAGGTTTTCTATGTTTATTTTATATATTAACATGTTTGTGCTTGTACTTTTTCACACACTTTTAGAACAGTAAATGGCCAATTTATATATGTGACTAAAGTTTCAGTCTTAGAATAAGAAAGAAGAATATTTTAAAGACAAGATTTTTCCTTACAGTATATTATAGAGTATTAAGTAATTTCATGATCTAAGATTCATTCTTTATCTCCTTTAAAATTGTATTAACAATTTTATAATAACCATTCTTCTGTTTCAAAAATAGAAATAGGTTTTTCTGTAAAGTGTCAAGTAATCATGAATGGTATTATCTTATTATGATTATTTAAATTTATGACAGTGACATATAACAATTAATACCAGAGAACTTAAAAAAAAATAAATTTGAAGGGTTTGGAAAGTTAAAAAAAAAAACTTTTAAATATGTCACTTTCATGAATATAGCACTTTATGGTTTCCAAAACATTTTCAGTTTCTTAACAAACTGAGAATCCAAGCAAATGGCATTGACACTTGAATTCTGGTCTTTTAAAAATATATTCAGTTTATGGGAAAACTATCATTTGTTAAGTAATTTACAAACACACACAGTAAGAATCTGTTGTTTTCTGCTCTCAGGCTATACCTCCTTTTGGTAAATAGTACCTTGACTTAGACCCTCTCAGTTCATGTTGTTCTGGGCATCTAAATCCCTTCCCCAACCACCACTACTATCCACACCTTATCTCTCACCAACCATATGGAATCATGAGCCACACCCAGCCAAGAAATTCTATTCCCTGTCAACAGGTACTGCTTTGGTGACAGGCACTGAATAAAGTCTTCGCAGTAAGATTGAATCCTGGTGTGCTGCTGGATTCTGTTTGCCAGTATTTTATTGAGGATTTTAGCATCGATGTTCATCAGGGATATTGGCCTGAAATTTTCTTTTTTTGTTGTGTCTCTGCCAGGTTTTGGTATCAGGATGATGCTGGCCTCATAAAATGAGTTAGGGAGGAGTCTCTCTTTTTCTATTGTCTGGACTAGTTTCAGAAGAAATGGTACCAGCTCCTCTTTGCACCTCTGGAAGAATTCAGCTGTGAATCTGTCTGGTCCTGGGCTTTTTTTGGTTGATAGACTATTAATTACTGCCTCAATTTCAGAACTTGTTATTGGTCTATTCAGAGATTTGACTTCTTCCTGGTTTAGTCTTTGGGGGTGGGAGTGTATGTGTCCAGGAATGTATCCATTTCTTCTAGATTTTCTAGTTTATTTGCATAGAGGTGTCTATAGTATTCTCTAATGGTAGTTTGCATTTCTGTAGGATCAGTGGTGATATCCCCTTTATATCATTTTTTATTCTGTCTATTTGATTCTTCTCTCTTTTCTTCTCTATTAGTCTGGCTAGTGGTCTATTTTGTTAATCTTTTTAAAAACTGGCTCCTGGATTCATTGATTTTTTTTTGAAGGGTTTTTCGTGTCTCTATCTCCTTCAGTTCTGCTCTGATCTTGGTTATTTCTTGTCTTCTGCTAGATTTTGAATTTGTTTGCTTTTGCTTCTCTAGTTCTTTTCATTATGATGTTAGGGTGTTGATTTTAGATCTTTCCTGCTTTTTACTGTGGGCATTTAGTGCTATACATTTCCCTCTAAATCCTGTTTTAGCTGTGTCCCAGAGATTCTGGTATGTTGTGTCTTTGTTCGCATTAGTTTCAAAGAACTTATTTATCTGCCTTAATTTTGTCATTTAGGAGTAGTCATTCAGGAGTAGGTTATTCAGGACTAGTAGTCATCCAGGAATAGGTTGTTTAGTTACCATGTAGTTGTGCAGTTTCGAGTGAGTTTCTTAAACCTGAGTTCTAATTTGATTGCACTGTGGTCTGACAAACTGTTTCTTATGATTCCCGTTCTTTTGCATTTGCTGAGGAGTGTTTTATTTCCAATTATGTGGTCAATTTTAGAATAAGTGCTATGTTGTGCTGAGAAGAATGTATATTCTGTTGATTTGGGGTGGAGAGTTCTATAGATGTCTATTAGGTTCATTTGGTCCAGAGCTGAGTTCAAGTCCTGAATATCTTTGTTGATTTTCTGTCTTGTTAATCTGTCTAATATTGACAATGGGGTGTTAAAGTCTCCCACTTTTATTGTGTGGGAGTCTAACTCTCTTTGTAGGTCTCTAAGAACTTGCTTTATTAATCTGGGTGCTCCTATATTGGGTGCATATATATTTAGGATACTTAGCTCTTCTTCTTGCATTGATCCCTTTATCATAATGTAATGACCTTCGTTTTTGATCCTTGTTTGTTAAAGTCTATTTTATCAGAGATTAGAATTGCAACCCCTGCTTTTTTTTCCTTCCATTTGCTTGGTAAATATTCCTCTATCCCTTTATTTTGAGCCTCATTTGTCTTTGCACGTGAGATATATCTCCTGAATACAGCACACCTATGTGTCTTGACTCTTTATCCAATTTGCCAGTCTGTGTCTTTTAACTGGGGTTTTTAGCCCATTTACATTTAAGGTTATTATTGTAATGTATAAATTTGATCCTGTCATTATGATGCTAGCTGGTTATTTTGCATGTTACTTGAGACAGTTTCTTCATAGTGTCAATGGTCTTCACAATTTGCTATGTTTTTTCAGTGGCTCTTAGCAGTTTTTCCTTTCCACATTTAGTGCTTCCTTCAGGAGCTCTTGTAAGGCAGGCCTGGTGGTGACAAAATCTCTCAGCATTTGCCTATCTTAAAGGATTTTATTTCTTCTTTGCTATGAAGCTTAGTTTGGCTGAATATGAAATTCTGGGTTGCAAATTCTTTTCTTTAAGAGTGCTGAATATTGGCCCCCACTCTCTTCTGACTTGCAGGGTTTCTGCAGAGAGATGCACTGTTAGTCTAATGGGCTTCCCTTTGTGGGTAGCCCGACCTTTCTCTCTGGCTGCCCTTAATATTTATTCCTTCATTTCAACCTTGGTGAGTCTGATGATTATGTGTCTTAGGGTTGCTATTCTCAAGGAGTAACTTTGTGCTGTTCTCTGTATTTCCTGAATTTGAATGTTGGCCTGTCTTGCTAAGTTGGGGAAGTTCTGGATAATATCCTGAAGAGTGTTTACAACTTGGTTCCATTCTCCCCATCACTTTCAGGTACACCAGTCAAATGTAGGTTTGGTCTTTACAACTTACATGTGATGGACCTCTTCAAGGAGAACCAGAAACCACTGCTCAAGGAAATGAGAGAGGACACAAACAAATGGGAAAACATTCCATGCTCATGGATAGGAAGAATCAATATTGTGAAAACAGTCATACTGTCCAAAGTAATTTATAGATTTAATGCTGTCCCCATCAAGCTTCCATTGACTTTCTTCACAGAATTAGAAAAAATGACTTTAAATTTCACATGGAACCAAAAAAAAAGGGGGGGGGGCCATATAGCCAAGAGAATTTTAAGCAAAAAGAACAAAGTTTGAGGCATCACACTACCTAACCTCAAACTATACTACAAGGCTGCAATAACCAAAACAGCATGGTACCAAAACAGATATTTAGACCAATGGAACAGAACAGAGGCATCAGAAATAATGCCACACAACTACAACCACCTGATCTTTGACAAACCTGACAAAAACAAGCAATGGGGAAAAGATTCCCTATTTAATAAATGGTGTTGGGAAAATTGGCTAGCCATATGTATAAAACTGAAACTGGACCCCTTCCTTGCACCTTATACAAAAATTAACTCCAGATGGATTAAAGACTTAAATGAAAGACTAAAACCATAAAAGCCCTAGAAGAAAACCTAGGCAATACCATTCAGGACATAGGCATGGGCAAAGACTTCATGACCAAAACATCAAAAGAAATGGCAATAAAAGCCAAAATTGACAAATGGGAATCTAATTAAACTGAAGAGCTTCTTCACAGCAAAAGAAGCTATCATCAGCATGAACTGGCAACCTACAGAATGGGAGAACATTTTTGCAATCTATCCATCTGACAAAGGGTGAATATCCAAAATCTACAAGGAACTTAAATCTACAAGAAAAGAAAACAAACAACCCCATAAAAAAGTGGGCAAAGGATATGAACAGACACTTCTTAAAAGAAGACATTTATGTGGCCAACAAACATATGAAAAAAGCTCATCATCACGGGTCATTAGAGAAATGCAAATCAAAACCACAATGAGATACCATCTCACACAGGTTAGAATGGTGATCATTAAAAGTCAGGAAACAGCAGATGCTGGAGAGGATGTGGGAAAATAGGAATGCTTTTATGCTGTTGGTGGGAGTGTAAATTAGTTCAACCATTGTGGAAGAGAGTGTGGTGATTCCTCAAGGATCTAGAACCAGAATTACCATTTGACCCAGCAATCCTATTACTATGTATATGCCCAAAGGATTACAAATCATTCTACTGTAAAGACACATGCACACATATGTTTACTGCAGCACTATTCACAATAACAAAGACTTGGAACCAACCCAAATGCCCATCAATGGTAGACTGGATAAAGAATATGTGGCAACTATACACCATGGAATACTGTGCAGCCATAAAAAAGGATGAGTTCATGCCCTTTGCAGGGACATGGATACAGCTGGAAACCATCATTCTCAGTAAACTAACACAGAAACAGAAATCCAAACACTGCATGTTCTCACTTATAAGTGGGAGTTGAACAATAAGAACACTTGGACACCAGGAGGGGGAACACCACACACCAGGTCCTGTTGGGGCAAGAGGGGTCAGGGGAGGGATACTATTAGGAGAAATACCTAATGTAGATGATGGGTTGACGGGTTCAGCAAGCCACCATAGCACGTGTATATCTATGTAACAAACCTGCACATTCTGCACATGTATCCCAGAACTTAAAGCATAATAAAAAATAAAATAAAAGTACACACACAAAAAGAGATTGAATCCTGGAACTATCACTGGTCTGTCAAGAAAGAAGTTTTCTGTTTCTCATAGGAATTACTAAGTTTGGAGTATATGAATTAAGAGCAGCCATGTTGTCAGTTTATAAGGAAAGCCTGCCTGAAAAGATGAAACCACACAGAAGACAGTGCAACCGAGAGATCGCTGTTGCTGCTTTTCCTATTACCCATGTCTTTGGATCATGCCTGAATTCAGAGTAGCCCTTGGCAATTCAGTGACAGGTGCCACTGAGTCCTCCCACTACCTTCCCAACCTGCTTTTACTTGTTTTGCTTCAACCAGCATAAGTTGGGTTTTATTCTTTTGGAGCTAAAAGGCTTTTAACTCATATCAAAGAGCAAAGGTTTAAACTAGAAAATGGCAGGAATACTCAACTTTGTCGCTTGAGCTAATTTCATCCATTTAACTAGAAACAGCAAACAAAGATTTAAGCAACCTGGACTTCAATTTCTGAACTTAAAGTTTTCTCAATCTAAACACTGCCATCATTCATAGCCTTCTCGGGGCTCACATCCTGGGATGGTGTTTGAGTTCTTGATAATCCCAGATAATCCTTAAAAATATATATGAACAGAAACTGAACAATATTTTCCATTCCTCTTCTTCCTTATTAGCAGACTGACTGGCCCAAACAGAAGCATGAGAAGATAGGCCTGGTCAAATGGAATCTGTCAAGCTGGCAACCAAGGCCACAAAGACTGAACTGTTTTACCCAACTAAGAGGATTTGAGAGCTCTGTTAGAACACTGATTTCAGGAAACATGAGTATTTTGGTCATAACATTTTAGGGTTTTAAAATAAAATTATGTTTGAAAAAAGGACAGAAGTCACATATATCTAAGTTCATAATTTTAGCAAGCTGGTTTATGACAATATTTTAATATATCTAATGTAAATATTTTAATTCCAGTGATGCATAGTGCCACATTTCTTCCACATCTTCTCAAATACCTGGACATTGAAATTTTTCAGCATTCAAGACACTTGTTTTTCTTAACCCCTCCTCATCACCATTTGGAGAAGTAATGGTGTCACTGTTCTGGGCCAGGCACAGTGGCTCACGCCTGTAATCCCAGCACTTTGAGATGCCGAGGCAGTTGGATCACCCAAGGTCAGGAGTTCAAGACCATCCAACCTGATTAACATGGTGAAACCCTGTCTCTACTAAAAATACAAAAATTAGCTGGTCATGGTGGTGCATGCCTGTAATCCCAGCCACTTGGAAGGCTGAGGCAGGAGAATCATTTGAACCTGGGAGGCAGAGGTTGCAGTGAACCGAGGTTGTGCCATTGCACTCCAGCCTGGGCTACAAGAGCAAAACTCCATCTTAAAAAAGAGTCACTGTTCTGGCTAGATGCAGTGGCTCACACCAGTAAATCCAGCACGTTGGGAGGCCAAGGCAGGAGGATTCCTTGAGGTCAGGAGCATGAGCCCAGCCTGGGCAACAAAACGAGACCCTATCTCTAAAAAAAAAAAAAAAAAAAAATTAGCCGAGCATGATGGTGTGGGCCTGTAGTCCCAGCTACTCAGGAGGCTGAGGTGGGAGGCTCGAGATGGAGGCTGCAGTGAGCCAAGTTTGTGCCACTGCCCTCCAGCCTGGGTGACAGAGCAAGACCCTGTCTCAGAAAATGAACAACAACAACAAAAAGATACTGCTTTGGGATATCATATCAAAATGTGATTTAATATTATTATTTTTAGAAGATTGAGTAGGGAAAGTGGCACATCAGATAGTAAACCTAACAAATATTAATATCATAGACATGATTTATACAATCTGCTACATGTTTTAATACTTTGAATGTTTCTGAGAACATAAGTTTAGGATCATAGTAAAGTTGACTCTGTAAGAACTCATAAAATGCAAAAATGATCTTAAAGAGAAGCTTTCACCTTGTTTTAAATAACTTTAGCTCACCAGCATTGCTTATGAAAAGGTACTAATTAATTAAAGTGTTACAATATCTCATATTTATATTAGCTCTTCCCAGTTTAGAAATGGTCTCAACCCAACAACCCTATAAAATAGGTCAAAGAGAATTACCCGTTCTCTACTGAATGAGAAAAGGGGGCTCAAATCAGGCAGCTGGTGGTAAATGCCTAATCTGGATTCTGAGTTGGTTCATACCTTTGGATTGCGTACCAGAAAGCACCTGTTCAGGAGCATTGCCTATTTTGGCATTGATCTAGGGTATTCTCTGCTTAGCCTCCAACATCATGACCAAATAGCCAAAGGTAGGTCCAGGTATCAATACTAAAATCCTACCATGAGACTTGAGAAAGAAGAAATTCATTTACAAAAACCAAAAAAATGCCAAGAAGATTGACTCCCTGTAGGCTCCAAGGTATCACCTGTCCTGTTTTCCTTTCAGATACCCAAATTCTATCTTGCTCAAACACTATTTTCCAATGAATAAACAAATCTATCCAATTTAATTAATGAGTAAAATCTAGCAAATGCTTGGGTCAATAGTTTATACATACATTATTTTGAGACCAATTAATTAAACAGTGGTCTCAAAATAATATATGTATAAACTATTGACCCAGGCATTTGCTAGATTTTACTGATTAATAATTAATAATAATACAAATATTATTTTTTAAAAATAACCAAACCTTCCTCACCAGGACTAGATGAAATGTGGTCATGAGTTGCCAGACACAGGTCTCAGTCATAATCTCAGTATTCTTATTGTAAACCTGCTCACCACAAGGATGTCTTCTTTTGTATTTAATAAAATCTTCATAAATATACTGCCTATAGAAGAAGCACCTTTACCTCTTTCTAAGAGGCCAATGAGCTCAGGGTCATAACTTAACCCTGATTTTCCTAATAACGACAGCCTCACTGACCACACTTAACCTGTCTTTCAAGTCTTTCAACCACTCTTCTCTGCTACCTGGGTCCTGGTGATCCTTTCAGAGCAAACTTCTCTTTCAAGCTAATGATTCCTTCAGTTTCTCTCAGTACCCTAGGAGGTTCCATTTATTCTGGCTTCACAGTTTTGTATGAGTAGACACAGCTTGAGTAAACTTATTTACCTTTTCTAAATGTAATGGAAGAAAAACATGTTGGAAATATTAAATTTTTTTTCTCATAGTAGTCTACTAGCCTAACTACCCTTATCCCCACTTCTACTCAAGAATTTAGGCTATTGGTCAGGTGTGGTGATTCACACCTATAATCCCAGCACTCTGGGAGGCCTAGGTGAGGGGATCACCTAAGGTCAGGAGTTTGAGACCAGCCTGACTAATATGGTCTCTACCAAAATACAAAAATTAGCCAGCCATGGTGGCATGCGCCTGTAGTCCCAGCTACTCAGGAGGCTGAGACAAGAGAATTGCTTGAACCCGGGAGGTGGAGGTTGCAGTGAGCCGAGATTGCACCACTGCACTCCAGCCTGGGTGACAAAGCGAGACTGTCCCCAAAAAAAGGAAAGAAAAAAAAAGAATTTAGGCTATAATTGTATATGTTGTACATTCCTCACCTTATTTCTGGCTCTAATTTTTTTTAAAAGCCCCCAGAAAAATACTAAGAACTCTAGGAAGAAACATCACATTACAGAGAAGGATTTGAGGAGAATGAGATTCTACTCTGATCCCAAATTCACAAATAATAAAATTGGATTATATTTCAGAGTTTAGACGGGAAATGTGACAGAAGATAATTTGGTGAGTTGTAGAGATAATCCCAGCACACTTTTCTTAGTGAAGACTTGTGCCCTTTATATTAGACAGTGTAAAGAATGCAAGTAATATATAACATACAATCTCCTCCATCGAGTGACTGATAACCTAATTGGGGACAGAGAGACATATTAATGTCCTGTATTGACATGTATCCAACAATTGTCAGAATGACAAAAGTTCTATGAGTTTAGACAAATGAAGGATCAGAGCACTGGAATCATCAAGGAAAGCTTCACAGAGAAGTATTTTTCAAACAGTGAATAAAGACCCATTGGTGGTCATGAAATTATTTTACAAGTTATGACTAGGCTTTATAGGATAGGATAGAAGTATCAAATATAGTGCATGTATGTATAATTTAATGAAGCTTTTGTTCCAGATGTCTATGTGCATGCATTTTGTTTTCACTGGGACTTGATATAAAATGCATTTCTTATTGTGGGTCATGACCAAAATATTTAAAGCCACTGTTCACATAGGAGATAGAGATCAAACAGTTCCTTGAAAGAAGAGTAGGACTGCAATGAGCAGAGGGGAAAGCACAGGGGAACTTGGTGGGAACTACATGAATCAAGTTGGAAATCAGAAAGGCATATACAGACCAAAAGGAATTAACCAGCCTGGGTTTATGTAGGAACATGAGTGAAAAGATTATGAGAGGGACTTCTGGAGATGTTCTAATTAAACTATTCCTTGATATGTAAAAGCTAATTTCCTTTAGATACTTTTGGACAGTGACACTATATCACTCATCTTGAATCAATTTCAGTCATTCATTCATAGCTTCAGTATCCTTTTTAGTGCCCCTTGAGATCCTCGCTTTCTTCCATACCATCACCCAGTAAATCTGATGAAGCCAACTTCATACATACACACACACACACCCCTATGGGCTTAGGTCTACATGCAAGTCAGCCTAACACCCTCCAACTCTGCATACACTCAATAATTCTTACAACCGCAACCCCTAATTCACAACCCAGACAACCTTCCAAATCCTTAAAATACATTACTCCCATGCCCTTGCAAAACGTATAGTTTGTTAGAGAGCTGGTGGGACAGGAAGGGGCAACATTGCTGCTACTTCCTTGAGTGCTTTGCCTCTCCACAAATGCTACAGCCATGCAAACGTCTGCTGATCAGAACCACCTTGTACCTAAGTTGTCCAGTAATTCATATTCTACTCAGCAGGAGAGAATGCCAGGAATCTCTGGAGGGGAGAAAAGGAAACTGGAAGAATTCCAGAACCCTTTTGTTATTGGCTTAATTGGCTCAACTGATAGACATAATGTTTCTATCTTTAGCTGGAGGTGATTACATAAAGTCTGAGTCAGAAAAGAACAAAAGATTTTTTAAAAAAATTATTTAATGTCCTGCAGCAATTTTTGTTAAAACACCAAGGAGTCAACCATCAGAGGGAATCCTGGTGGCTTACTCAAAAAGCCCAGAGGCAAGTCATGAATAGAAAACAGAAATCTTGAAAAAGAATGTGAAGATATTTTCATGAGAAGAAATCAAAATCAATCAAGACAATTTTACCAACCCTACTATGTGCAAGACTGTGATGTCATTTCTAAATAGATTAGTGTTGGGAAGCAAATACTACCATACAGAGATTGGATTCCTTTTTGAAAGAATTACCCAATTGTTTCATGCCATATACATATACAGCCTCTGGTTTGATGTCATGGGCCATTTCATCTCATCATCTCTGAGTCCATCACTAAGTGATTTAATAGACTCTTTTCCAGATAAGAGAAGTGTAATGAAGTTTTTGTGGTTATCATCTCCACATACATCTTTCTACCAAAGAATGTGTGGGTTTTAAACAAACACAACAGCCTCCATTCCTTGAGAAACCATGGTGAAATTCTGGAATTATTTCTGGTAAGCACTGTATCTGTGCAATCCCTTCTAGTCTCTTCGCCATTTTTATAGATGTAATCAATTATTTTAGTCAAATGAAATACACTGCCAACTTTCCAGAATTCCTAGAACGATTTTAACTACTAGCTTGGGGTTTTATTCGGCATGAGCATAAAAGTTATTATATTCTAATTGCTTGTGATTGTTACAACATTGAGATTTATTTTGGTTGGTTATTTCAAGACACTGTTAAAATGAGTTTAGTGACTTCATTCTGGTTTTCCTGATTGATTCTATTATTAGGACTGTGGAAGCCTGGGGCTTTTTGGCCTGACTGAACATCTTGAACAATTCTTTAAACAGTTTGGGTTTGGCAAAACCTATTTTGCCAAGAACATTATCCCTTAATTTTTAAAAACCATGTGCATTTTAAGGAAAATGTAAGCCATATGTTCCTAATTCCTTGGTACTAAACACATCAAAATGTTTTGTAAGAACTGTTTGATTTCCAAGAAACCTTATGAGCCTTCCTTATGCGACCTTTTAAGTTATTTTCTTTTAAAACAGGAAGTTATTTCTGCCAAGGATGAAGTTACTTAGACACCAACTGTTTCAGAAAACTCATGAACTAAGTGGACAAACTTTGTTTCTTTGGGATATATGCACTGAATAAAGTGGTAGCAATATACAAACACACAAGCAACTAAACTATGAGAGAACCAAATCATATAAACATTTAAATAAATAAATACACACACACACACACACACACACACACACACACACACACATATACTTCTGAATCCTCATATGTTGAAATAATTGGTCATAGATTTAGTATTTGAACAAGAACACCTGCTTCAAAGGAGTTTTTGAGAGGTTTTGTTTTATTTTGTTTTGTTTTTTAGTTCTAGAGAAGATGTTCTAAAATCTTATCTGAAAATCCTCTTTCATCATGTTACAAGTAAACTTTACCAGGGGATTTGGAAATTTTAATTTGGTTTATTTTTATTTTAATATTTCTACTTCTAATCTCAAGGGTAAGAATCAAAAAATATTAACAAATCAGAACATGTATATATTTTTACATGTCTGTTCATATGTGTGTGGGTATATATAAATGTTTGTGTGTATATAATCCTGGATCTTCTGCGTACTCAGTTTCCCACTTTAATCTCTCAGAGACTCCAAATCACTGCACTCTTACCCCTCAAGATGACAAAAATTGGTAATCATTCTTTCTTCCCAGTCTAGATTCATGGCTGGTGTGTCCAGTATACACACCTGGCAGTTTTCGAGGGCAGGGCTCCCCCTCAAAACCCCCATGGAGAGGCCAAACACAAAATGGAAAAGTCATTTCCATCTTCTCTAGGTTGTGGTTCTTCATCAATAAGTGATAGAAATGGATAGAAGTATTCCTAAGGTTATATTATGCACAAACATTTTATAAACCCATTTTTAATATACTATCTAGCAATTCTGAAAATGAAGAACACATCATTTGCAATTAGTATTCAGTGCACATATTGTTTCTTGATGGAAACATTTAGGCACTTTGCTAGGAATAAAAGAAGGAATGGAAGGGAGAAGGGAAGGGAAGGAGGAAAGGAAGGGTAAAGGGAAGGGAAAAAGAAGGGGGAAGGGAAAGGGGAAAAGGGAGGGGAAAAGGAAAGGGATAAAGAAGGGAAGGGGGAAGGGAAGGGAAGGGGGAAGGAAAGGGGGAAAGGAAGGAAAGGGGAAGGGAAAGAAATGGAAGAGAATTCTTCTCTCTTAAACTTTAGAGGGTTTTAGATAAATAAACATCCAAACAACTCTAACAATATCTGATTAAAATTTTCATTGATGAAGGAAAGCAGAAGCTAGAAGTTTTCAGAACTCGACATAGAGATTTTAAAATTGGGATGATCAGGCTAAGGGAATAGGTGCCAAGGAGGGTGTAATTTTAGGAAAATTCCAGAAAGCTGATCAGAAGAAACAAGGCTGGATATCTTAAGGAGGGGGTAAAAGGATGTTTTAAATGTTTAAAGGAAATGTAATGCAAATAAAGTAATTTAAATTTCACTTATTTTGTATTCATTAGGTACTTTTTGTCCTCTATTTTTTCATTTTTAAAACTAAAGCTTTTACCAGTTTTGAAAAAGAAATATGTAGTGTTTGAACTCCTATTTGTTTTTTAATTCCTGTCACTTTAGTTTGTATACCTGATTTCCATGTAATGCTTTTCTTCCGATTTCTTTAACCCAATGGACTGCAACTACCACCAAAAATACAAAACAAAAAGGAAGAAAGGAAAAAAGGAAAAAAAGGAAGGAAGGAAGAAGGGAGGGGAGGGAGGGAGGGAGGAAACGAGAAATGTTATGGGAATAAAATTCAAAACAGTATACACTCATCATACAGATACCTGGTTTCTCTGGTACTGCAAGGCACCTGACTCTTGAAATGCACTTATACTAGGGCCATGCTGAAGCTGGGGGAGGCCAGGGAAACACCAAAAGTTTACTCATATAATGGTGAGACTGCAATGTGCTGGGGTTGTCTTTGAAAATATAACTCTTCTATCTGAAAAGACAAGAACAAGGCCAGTCATAAATAACATTCTAAAATTCTGAAGAGTAATATTAGAATGTGCTATGAGCTGGTTGCAGTGGCTCACAGCTGTAATCCCAATGCTTTGGGAGGTCAGGGCAGAAGAATTACTTAAAATCAGGAATCCAAAACCAGCCTGGGCAACATAGCAAGACCCTGTATCTACAGAAATATATATATATTTAATTAGCCAGGTGGCATGTGCCTGTAGTTCCAGCTACTTAGAAGAATGAGACAGGGGAATTTCTTAAGCCTAGGAGTTTCACACTGCAGTGAACTATGTTTGTGCCACTGCACGCCAGCCTGGGTAACAAAAAGAGATCCTGTCTCTAAAATAATAAAAAAATGTAAAAGGAAGGTGCTATAATGTCTGAATGTGTGTGCCCTCTCAAAGTCACCATATTGAAATCCTAATCCCAAAGTGATGGTATTAGGAGGTAGGACCTTTGAGAGGTGACTAGGTAATAAGTGATCTGTCTTTATAAATGAGATTAGTGCCTTTATTGAAAAAAAGAAGACGAAAAATGGAGAGCTAGCTTGTTTCTTCTACCATGTGTGGACATAGTAGAAGGTGCCATCTATGAGCCAGAAAGCCGGCCCTCACCAAACACCAAATCTGCTGGCCTTGATCTTGGACTTCCCAGACTCCAGAAACATGAGAAGTAAATTTCTGCTGTTTATAAGCTATCCAGTCTATGGTATTTTGTTATAGCAGCCCAAACAAACTAAGACAGAAGGATAATTCAATCCTATTATGCTCCTTAAGGATTAAAGAATTTCATGAACACATATATGTTTTAAAATAGTTAATGGCAGATTCACTCAAAATTCTCTATTAAATTACCTAAAACTCCCTGAATATATATAATCAACAACACAATGTATTTCCCACTTGAAACACTTATCGATGACTTCATTAGAAGCAGACCTTATCTGCAAGTCTGATCCAATAGGAAAATATTAATGAATTGTTCTTAACAAGGACCTAATGCTTCAAAACTGTATCAGGTCCACCAATATGGTACAATATTCAAAAAAAAAATTTACACGGGATTGAAATTTCTTTCATTTGTAACTTTTGGTTAAGGCATGGATGAAGAGAAGAAAGAATTCTCCAGGTGAAGCAATAGGAGTAGAAGCAATCATCTCTTACTATTCCTTTTTAACCTATATTACGAAGAAAGAAAGAGAGAAAGAATGAAAGGAAGAGAGAAATGTGGAGAGAAAGAGAGGAAGAAGGAAGGAAGGAAGGAAGGGAGGGAGGAGTGGGAGGGAGGGAGGGAGGGAGGAAGTGAAAAAAAAAGAGAAAGAGAAAGGAAGGAGTCCAAATTTGTAAAAATCCAATAACTTGAGATTTAAATATATTTAAAAACTGAAATCATTAATCAAACCAGCTTGAGCTACAATATTTAGAAAGTTTTATTTGAAAAACAGAGAAAAGAGTGAAGAATACTACAGAATTCTGACGGCCTAAACTCCATTTTTATTTTTCACAAATCCATGTCTGGACTGGTTTCTTTTAAAACTACTTTCACATAATTGACCTTGAAACTTTGCCGATGGGAAAATTAAAGGTCAATGTGTAAAGGAGGGTAATGAAGTAAAGGTAGAAAGTGAATGTAGATGATACCAATGCTCATTTTTCTGATTGATCACATTTTTTAAAATTCAGAAATATTCACTTATGATCTACAGATGAGCCATTTTACTTTTCACCCATTCACAGTGACTTTAAAAGGTAAAATTAACTAGATTTGAAAAGCTTTCCATTCTTAATGACATATTCAGAGTTACCACAGTTAAATGAACTTATTTAATGGTAATTCTAAGACATTTGGTCAACCTTTTCTATCAAGCTGTGCTGAACAATACCCACTTAAGCAACAGTCTCCCACCACCTCATTCCAATCCTGCAGTGATGTCTCCAGATTTGTGATAACAGCAATAACATAAAACAGGCTTGACACTGTTGTGAGTAAACAGCAGAATTCATGAAGAAGCAAACTGTTTACCCATGTGAGGTGAATGAGCTTTTCCAGAAGAGCAGGATTTAGTGCCCTCAAGGAGGCAATTTATTAAATGGAGCCAGAAATGTGTGCTCATTTCACTGGTCTGAATAGAGCAAAGGCATCATCATTAAATAGTTACTTTAGGGCACCAAGATTTCTGTATCAGGTATTATGTAAACTTTATCTGTACACATGCCCAGTCCTCCCAACCAGGAACAGCAACATGACAATACCTACGAGGCCATTCTGCAAGGTAGTCACATATTTATAGTGAGAGGGGAACAAAGGCCTATTCTGGAAGTCATGACATCTTCCTTTGCGTAACCTACTACAGGCAAAACACATTCATCTGTGAACATGGCAGTTATACAAGATGATCTCTAAAATCCCCTTTAATTCGAAAATAAAATTATTTATTCATTTCCTTCTCAATGTGTTGATTTATGTCTTCCAACTTGTATTAAAAACATTTTTATTTCAGTAATGCCTCTTCCCTGCTCAGCCCAAATACATGCATAATTATCTTGAATTGAAACAAGATTTTTTAGAGCAATATTCTCTTTCCTGTCTCTCCAAAGTATATGGAGAAGCCAAAGCAATGCAAAAGTTGTCCTATGGCTGTGGCAAAAATCACTGAACAAATCATTTCTATGCTCAAATATAATAGTTGAAGCCAGTTATCTCATTTCTCACCTCCTCTATTTTCCATTCCAAAAATAGATGATTACTTGCTTATTTTGCAAAGTAGGTGTTACAAAGTTTCCTGGACATTGAGGGAAAAAAAGACAAAACAGAGATGCAAAGTAAAACCTGATTATCTGTTTTTAAAAATATGTAAATCTATTTTGGGAACTTGATTGACTCAGCCATCGGATGTTCTGGAGGAAAAAAAAAATGAAGAGGAAGACCCTGGAACTGTAATCAAGTTCAGATAAAATCCAATGTGACAAATTTTAAACTATTATTGGGAAAAAAGGGAGTATACCATATGGAAACTAATCATGCAAACATAGAGCTAGTCCCTAGTGTTGTATTTCAAAATTCAGGATTCATCTGCATGGAATTCTATACCCTCCTATCCTACATAAAAGTCTTCTATGAACATCTATGTCAAGTACACACTCCAAAAATTTTAACTCACTGATTTCATTTTGTTAAGATAAAATTTTCAAAATGACAAAGAATGATTATGCTTCACTCGTTGGACATGTACACAAGCACCTCAAACACAGCTAGGCTAGTACCTCTTTGAATATAAAAGATCTGTATTACTCCTCTTTGTTTTCAAGCATCTAACAGTACATGCAACAGATGATTTACAAAAATGCATAAGAATAAAGTATTTGATGTGCAATTTCTTTAAGGCAGAGCAAAGATTGAACGCTAAGAAAATAAAATATTTTTAATTTACTCAGTAGTCACTAGTGCCAGGCACTTGGCACATTTTACCTTTAATTCTTAAGATTACCCTCTGAGGCATTATCACCCCCATTTCCCAGAAGAGGACATTTCCAAGAAGTGAAGTAAATTGCCCACCGTTATATTGCTATGCATCAGGAGCCTGGTCTCAAGCCCTGGCTGGCTGGCAGCAATGCACGTGCTCTCTGTTGCAGCCCAATTTCTCTTCTTAGTCACTGTTCAATCATAAGTTGTCCAACTTACTTGTGACTTTATGAATACTATTATAGAAAGCATGGAGAAAAGTGTGTTTTTGCTTCAGGGCTAGCTAATATCTTCCAACCAAATCTCCAACTAATAATCAGTTTGTCTCATGCCTGGGTTGTTTTGTTCTGTTTTACGAACATGTCTTTAAAATCTTCTCTAGAAAAGCTTGCCTGAGAAGATAAACATATATAAGTCCCAAAAAATCAAATAAAAGGGCGATTAAATGTTCCACAGGTGACCTCTAAGCTACCTAGAGGAATAATGGAGGGATGAGAGACATTGGGAGAAAGGAAGGACAACCGTCGCAGTCTTCCTAATTTAAGTAAGTCCTCAAAACTCAGGTCTTGAACCAGAGGCCTAATCACTGGAGGTCAGTAGACATATAATTTTCCATATTAATTAATTATTTGTCTGTAAGACAAGGCCTTGTGGCAGCCTGGGCTTCTTCCTCAGATTGCTGAGCTGGTGAAGGAGGTCATGGCAGTGACCAAGACCTCTCAAACTATGACTTAATGAGGCTGGGCCCCACCTTGTCTCACATTTCAAACGCTTGTGTTGCCAAAGCTGAAGAATCGAGTTAGGGCTCCAGGGCTGGCTCCATACTCAGCAAGAAGGATGTGGACAGTAGCAGCCCCAGCCTTTGACCATAGTTCAATCTTCTTATTGTATGTTCTTTTTTTTTTATATATATATCATTTTTTTATTGCATTTTAGGTTTTGGGGTACATGTGAAGAACATACAATATTGTTGCATAGGTACACACGTGGCAGTGTAATTTGTTGCCTTCCTCCCCTTCACCTATATCTGGCATTTCTCCCCATGCTATCTCCCC
>CAUYQU010073471.1:0-13132 GCA_963574635.1 Cheracebus regulus | reverse complement strand
CCAGAACGGCCGGGCGCGACTTCTCTGGCCCCTCTTCCTCGGACCATAGAACCTCGCCCGGGAGCTGAATAAACTGGAATTTAACTTTTCTGAGATTGGTCTCAGTTTTCTCACTTTGCTTTCGACAATACACCTTACAGAGTGAGCGCCGCCTCCGCCCCCACAACAAGCCGTGCCCGGGGAGTCTGAGCTCTGAGCGGCCCAACCGCGTCCGCGCCTGACGGTTCCTCTCTGCCCACACCGGTAGCTGAAGACAAAAGGCCTTAATGCTTGGGAGCTCTACGGCCCACCCATCACCCGGGAAACCCGAATATGATCCCGGCCAACGCCTGGAAGCCGATTCCCCTTTTCTACTACGTCAGCTGGTTCCGTCCTGAAAGCACCCCGTCTGCGGGAGGCCGACTGACTAAGCCATCGCAGCAACTCAGAACACCTCTGCTCCAAGGAAGGACAGAACAACAGCGAATTCCGCCGCCTGCCACACCCGGGCTGCCCATGTGACGACTTCACTGCTTGCACAACCAGCATTTGAGAAAACCAGTGCACCAAACAAAACGGTAAGCAAGGTCTGTCGGTGTCCTCTTCACTCCCCTGGGCAGCTGCTGAGATCCACGGCGGTGAGGCCTGAAGAGAGGTCACGTCACACGGCTCTCCGCAGACACTCCTCCACGCAGCATGGCGCTGTGGAGCCACGCTTGCTTGCTAGACCCGGAAGAGCAAGGTCACCGTAGCCTGGTTCACAGAAAGCCCCATCCGTAGGGAAAGGGGGAGACATCTTTGTCAACCCATGGGACAAAAGAATCTGAACAGCAACCCGCGAGTTCCAGATATTTCTACTGAGACAGGCTACTCAAATGAGAGGGAACCAGAAAAGTAATTCTGGTAATATGACAAGACAAGGGTCTTTTTTTTTTTTTTTTTTTAGATGATACTTTGCTCTTGTTGCCCAGGCTGGAGCGCAATGGCACGATCTCGGCTCACTGCAACCTCCGCCTCCCGGGTTCAAGTGATTCTCCTTCCTCAGCCTCCCCAGTAGCTGGGACTACAGGCACCTGCCACCACACCCGGCTAATTTTTCTATATTTAGCAGAGATAGGCTTTCACTATGTTGACCAGGCTGGTCTTGAAAACCTAACCTCAGGTGATCCACCTGCCTTGTCCTCGCAAAGTGCTGGGATTACAGACCTGAGCCACCTCGCCTGGCAAGACAAGGTTCTAATAAAATCACCAAAAGGTCACACTAGCTTTCTAGTAATGGATGCAAACCAAGAAGAAATGTCTGAATTACCAGATAAAGATTTCAAAAAGTAAAATGAGCTACTCAAAGAGTTACCAGAGGAAGGGAAAAACCAACTTAAATTTAAAAATCAATGCAAAATATGGATGAAAACTCTCCAGAGAAATAGATATCATAAATAAAAAACAATCACCACTTCTAGAAATGAAAGACAAAATAAGCTGGGAAGTTTCAATAATAGACTAAAGCAAGCAAATGAAAGAGGTCCAGAGCTTAAAAGCCTTTCAAATTAACCCAATCTGACAAAGACAAAGAAGAAAAAAAAATCCACAAAATGAACAAAGTTTCTAAGAAATTTGGGATTATGTTAACTGACCTAACCTATGAATAATCAGTGTTCCTGAGGAACAAGAGAAATCTCAAGGTTTCCAAGACTTATTTGAGGAAATAATCAAGAAAAGCTTTTCTGGTTTTGCTAGAAATCTAGACATTCCAATACGAGAAGCTCAAAGAACACCCAGAAAATTCATCGTAAAAGATCATTACCCAGGCACATAGTCATCAGGTTATCTATAGTCAAGATGAAAAAAACAATCTTAAAAGCTGTGAGGCAAAAGCATCAGGTGACCTATAAATAAAAACCTACTAGATTAACAGAATATTTCTCAGCAGAAACCCTACAAACAAGAAGGGATTGGGGTCCTATCTTTAGCCTTCTTAAACAAGACGATTATCAGCCAAGAATTTTGTATCCAATGAGTCTAAGCATCATAAATGAAAAAGAGATAGTCTTTTTCAGACAAACAAGATGAGAGAATTCACTTCTACCAACCCACCACTAGAGAAATGCTAACAGGAGTTCTAAATCTTGAAAAAAAACCTCAGAATACAAAAAAATATAATCTCCTTAATGCATAAATTTTAAAGGGCCTGTAAAATAATAACACAAAGGAAAACAAGATATTCAGGCAACAGCTAGTATGATGAATACAGCAGTACGTCACATCTCATTACTAACATTGAATGTAAATGGCCTAAATGCTCTGCTTATAAAGTACAGAATGGCAGAATAAATTGAAACCTACACACCTAGTAGCTGCTGTTGTCAAGATACTCACCTAACACATACGGAATCACATACGCTTAAGGTAAAGAAGTAGAAAAAGATATTTTATGCAAATGAAAACCAAAAGTAAGCAGGAGTAGCTATTCTTTTTTGTTGTTGTTGTTGTTTTTGAGATGGAGTTTCACTCTTGTTGCCCAGGCTGGAGTGCAATGGCGCAATCTCGGCTCACTGCAACCTCTGCCCCTAGGATTCAAGAGATTCTCCTGCCTCAGCCTCCCAAGGATCTGGGATTACAGGCGCCCACCACCATGCCTGGCTACTTTTTTTGTATTTTTATTAGCGAATGGGTGTCTCCATGTTGGCCAGGCTGGTCTCGAACTCCTGACTGACCTCAGGTGATCCACCCACCTTGGCATCCCAAAGTGCTGGGATTACAGGCATGAGCCACTGCCTTGGCCTGGGCTAATTTTTTTATTTTTAGTAGAGGCTGGGTTTCACCATGCTGGCCAGGCTGGTCTTCAACTCCTTACCTCAGGTGATCCATTTGCCTCGGCCTCCCAAATTGTTAGGATTACAAGTGTGAGCCACTATGCCTGGCCAGTGGGATTTAATGACTACAGATCTTTTGCACAGCAAAGGAAATCATCAGAAGAGTGAACAGACAACCCAGAGAGTGAGAGAAAGTTTTTGTAAACTATGGGTCTGACAAAGGACTATTTTCAGAATCTGCAAGAAAATCAAATCAATTAGAAAACAACAAATAATTCCATCAAAAAGTTGGCTAAGAACATGAATAGACAATTCTCCAAAGAAGACATACAAATGGCCAACAGCCATATGAAAAAAATGCTCAACTTCACTAATTATCAGGAAAATGCAAATCAAAACCGTAATGCGATACCGCCTTCTGCAAGAATGACCATAATTAAAATATCAAAAAATAGTAGATGTAGGCATGGATGTGGTGAAAAGGGAGCACTTTTACACTGCTAGAGGGAATGTAAACTAGTACAACCACTATAAAAAACAGTATGGGGACTCCTTAAAGAACTAAAAGTAAAACTACCATTTAATCCAGCAATCCCACTACTGGGTATCTACACAGAGGAAAGAAGTCGTTATATGTAAAAGACATATCTGGCCAGGCGCGGTGGCTCACGCCTGTAATTCCAGCACTTCGTGAGTTGGAGGCGGGCGGATCATGAGGTCAAGAGATCAAGACCAACCTGGCCAACGTGGTGAAACCCTGTCTCTACTAAAAAAAAAATACAAAAATCAGCTGGCGCGGTGGCGCGAGCCTGTAGTCCCAGCTACTCCGGAGGCTGAGGCAGGAGAATTGCTGAACCTGGGAAGAGGAGGTTGCAGTGAGCCAAGATGGCGGCATTGCACTCCAGCCTGGTGATGGAGCAAGATTCCGTCTGAAAAAAAAAAGAAAAGAAAAAGACATAGGCACATGCCTGTTTATAGCAACACAATTTGCAATTGCCCAAAAACATGGAGCCAGCCTAAATGTCCATCAACTAATGAGTGGATATGGAAAATGTGATACACACACACACACACACACACACACACACACACACACACACGTCCATACATATACCATGGAATACTACTCAGCCATAAAAAGGAACAGAATAATGGCATTTGCAGCAACCTGAATGGAATTGGAGACCATTATTCTAAGTGAAGTAACCCAGGAACAGAAAACCAAACATCGTATGTTCTCACTTGTAAGTGGGAGATAAGCTATCAGGATGCAAAGTCATAAGAATTATATAATGGACTCTGGGGACTAGGAAGGAAGGGCACTAGATAGTTGAGGGATAAAACACTACACATTGGGCAATGCGTACAGTGCTCGCGTGATGGGTGCACTAAAATCTCAAAAGTCACCACTAAAGAAATTATCCAGGCCAGGTGTGGTGGCTCACACCTGTAATCCCAGCACTTTGGGAGGGTGAGGTGGGTGGATCACCTGAGGTCAGGAGTTCAAGACCAGCCTGGCCAACATGGTGAAACAAACTCTGTCTCTACTAAAAATACAAAAATTAGCCTGGCATACTGATGTTTGCCTGTAATCCCAGCTACTCTGGATGCTGATCTTAACCTACTTCATAAGTTAAAGAGAATTTATTCACAATAGGTTAAAGAGCATTGTCAGGGAGCCGTTACTCCTCTGAATGGGCATAACTTTTAGGTCTTTTTCTCATGGTTTAGAGTAAATGAGGCAATGGTTAGACATTTATCCCCCATAATTAGGTCTATAGTAGGTTCTATTGTAAAGGCTATGGTTGCACAATAGACTGTAAACTTTCTCATTAAAGTTGTGCTAAATAATGAATTTCTCTAGATTACTTACTGGATAAACAGAGAAGCGTCTGTACAGTTCTAATACTTGTGTTGGCACATAGAAAAATACATTGGATATTACAGAGATTCAGTTGTAGGAGATTAATGAACAGGATGCTTGATTGAAATGAATAGATCTTTTATCTAGCTAATTATTTGATTTATTTAATTTTAGTTGGTTGTTCATGGGGATCCTGGCTAAAAAGCATAGTTCAACCTCTTGATATTACCCTCCTGATGTCAAAATAGTAGTCTCACTACTGCACTATATTCTCACAAAAGTTATAAATGTTTGCATGAAGTCATCTCTAGAATGCCAAATGGTTTCTCATTCACTGGAATGACAAAAACTCAAAGACATATGTGACCATGAGGACACCATAACCTATGAATAACATAATAGATAAGGACAAAAACCCAAAACAATGGAAACTAAGTGGCAATAAGGTCCCAAGTTTTGGTTAAAATCTGACCCACGTGAGAACATAACCAAATGGGAGGAATTTTTTGAACACGATTATTGGAGGCCACTCTTCCTGACTGAGCTTCTGCACTAAGCGCAAACAGACAAAACCAAACCAAAATGGAGTCACTCATACTAAATGCCACATAAAGTGATAACTTAAGAAAAGAGGTAGATTCTTAAGATTTATAGGCTAGGTTTTTTTTTTTCTTCTGTAAACAGCAGATTTTAATACAAAGAGGTCCTCTTATGGTAAGCCTTTAAAAAAATAATAACCTGAAGTCCTTGTTTCAACTTTTCAAAACCTGTAGTGGAATCTGAGACTAAATAAGTACATTTCTTTTTTTTTTTTTTTTTGAGATAGAGTCTCACTCTGTCATCCAGGCTGGAGTTAGTGGCACGATCTTGGCTCACTGCAACCTCTGCCTTCTGGGTTCAAGCGATTCTCTTGACTCAGCCTCCCTAGTAGCTGGGATTATAGGCACGTGCCACCTTGCCCAGCTAATTTTTGTATTTTTTAGTAGAGATGAGATTTTACCATGTTAGCCAGGCTGGTCTCAAACTCCTGACTTCAAGTGATCCACCTGCTTTGGCCTCCCAAAGTACTGAGATTACAGGTGTGAGCCACCATGCCCGGCCATAAGTATATAATGGTGACAGATTGATATCAATGTCCAAAGTTTTGATCTATATCTGAAAATTGAGAAGGTAACCAAAAGGAAGAAATTGTTAAATTAATTATAGCCTAAACCTGCCCCCTTTTCTGTATGAGTTTGGTCAATAGATGTTTTTGAAGATAGTAAACTGAAACCTAACTAGATATGTAAGTAGGCTGTAACACAGTCTTGTGCCAACCACTCTGTTTTTGCCAATAAAAAAAAGTCAACTGTTCAAACAATGTTCAAATGCCGCAGATCTCAAGCTGTAATCATTCTGGCTGTTTCAGTACGTTATTTTCATTTTCTGTGTATCACTTTGCTTTTTCGGTCCATAAATCTTTTTTGACCAGGTGGCTGTGCTGGAGTCTCTCTGAGTCTACTCTAGATCCACAGGCTGCCCGATTTGCAAATTATTTTTTGCTCAATTAAACTCTGTTAAATTTAATATCTCTAAAGTTGGTTGTTTTTAAGTTTTCAATTTTTCTATGATAAAAAATAAATAATGTGTTGGACTTTGAGCTTCTAAACTCATCCCTTAGCTATTTTCCCAAATTATTCTACATTCTTTCAAAATCCTTCTGCAATTTTTTTTTTTTGAATTTTTGAGATAGGGTCTCACTCTGTCTCCCAGACTGGAGTGCAGTGGTGTATCCAATTATGGCTCACTGCAGCCTTGATCTTCCATGCACAAGTAATCCTCCTGCCACAGGTCCCCAAGAAGCTGGGACTACAGGTATGTACCATTAAGTCATTATGCCTGGCTAATTTTTTAAACTTTTTTCATGAAGACAAGATCTTACTATGTTGCCCATGCTGCACTTGAACTCCTGAGCTCAAATGATTCTCCCATCTTAGCCTCCCGAAGTGCTAAAATTACAGATGTGAGCCACCGTGTGCATCTGCAGTTCTTGAGAGGAGTATTACCAATAATTAAACAGTACTAAATGGGCACAGATTTGAAATGAATCTGGAATCTATTCTAGAAGTGTCACTCTCAAGGATTTCAAGGATCTAAGGCAGCTATTTTAGTGATCTATGGAGGTGTACGGGCTTTGGAGTTAGACAGAGTTGTTCCTGAATCTTAGCCCAGCCACTTAGTAGCTGTGAGTCTTTGAACAAGTTTCTTGATGTGGACCAGTTCTATAAACCACATATGCAAAAAAAAAGAAAAAAAGAAAAAAGAAAAAAAAAGAAAGGCAGAATGATACTGATTGCAAAAATGGTAGCAATTTTTTATCCCTTCTGTATCCATGCCCATTGCCAAGTGTCTTACAGCTGTTTCCATCGAGATCCAGAATTTGTTTTCTGAAACCTAGATCTGGCTGGCCTTATTTGCTCAAGGCAGTAAAAACCTGTGACCATGCCAGTGTGCTAGTTTGGGGTCTTGAAAGCTTTTGTTTTTCTTTCAGAATGCTGCCATCTCCATGAAAAAAAGCCCATGTTAGGCAGCTGGAGGATAACATAACACGGGGAGGAGAAGCAAGGTGCTCCTGTTGACAGCTCCAGAAGCAGAAGTACACACCCAGAAGCACAGCTGCCGAGTTAACAAGCAGCTGATAACACACGTCTGAAGGAGCTCAGCTGAGACTGGAAAAATTGCTCCACTGAGCCCAGCTTAAATGACTGACCATCTCAGTGGTGAGCTAAGAAGTCTTGGATGGGCCAGGTGCGGTGGCTCAAGCCTATAATCCCAGCACTTTGGGAGGCTGAGGTGGGTAGATCACCTGAGGTCAGGAGTTCGAGACCAGCTTGACCAACATGGAGAAAAACCCATCTCTACTAAAAATACAGAATAGCTGGGCGTAGTGGTACATGCCTGTAATCCCAGCTACTAGAAAGGCTGAGGCAGAAACTCACTTGAACCTGGGAGGCAGAGGTTATAGTGAGCCAGTGTCATGCCATTGCGCTCCAGTCCGGGCAACAAGACTGAAACACCATCTTAAAAAAAAAGAGTTAAAAAAGAATAATCAACCTGGCCAACACGGTGAAACTCCGTCTCTACTAAAAAATACAAAAATCAGCTGGGCGTGGTAGCGTGCGCCTGTAGTCCCTGGAGGCTGAGGCAGGAGAATTGCTTGAACCCAGGAGGTGGAGATTGCAGTGAGCTGAGATTGCATCACTGTACTCCAGCCTGGCGCCTGGAGAAAAAGCGAGACTCTGTCTCAAAAACAACAACAACAAAAGTTCTGGTTGGTTTGTTTTGCAGCAATACCTAATACATGCACCCATTACAGATAGGATGTCAGGATTCAATGACAGGTTGATTACTGGTTGTTATAGTTACCTTCTAACAGTGGGCACCCTAAAAGTACTGATTTTTTTTTTTTCTGATTCAAAGTTGGATGTTTTGTAAGATAATATTGAGTCATGCAGAAAAACATGTAGACATTTGCATGTGATAGGTGCTTATAGTCACACAGTCCCCCACACCACAGGAGAAAACAAATAAACACAGCCTGGGCACTAGGGCCAGCCAAATAGCAAAACAAGTTTGCCTTTAATCTATTTTCTTCATATCTAATCACTGGACATGATGAGTGGGGAGAGATCTGAAGACACAGTTTTAATCTCCCATGGCCCCGTCATCTTTATTTACTGATCTCTGGAAGAAACATGGGCAGCAAGTGGCCAGCAGCGGTGTACTGTGGCCATTCGATTCTTGCTGCCCTCTGCTCTTTCTATGGTCACTATCTGCTCCACCCTCAAAACTGAAGAGAGATGTTGGTAAAGGGAGGCCGTCCCTCTCACTTCGGGCAGAAAAGGGATTTTAGGCCCTTCACCCCTCGGATGTCAGAGCTGCACTTCAGTGTGGCCGCTATTGGTTGGCCACGTGTGGCTACTGGCTGCCAGAAATGTGGCCGGTCTAAACTGCAATGTGCTAGAAAGGTAAAATACAGAGTTAATTTCAAAGATTTAGTTCCAAATAAATATATATACTTCATTAATAATGACATATTGATCACATTAAAATGATACGGTTTTAGATATACTGGGTTAAATTGTTACAATCAATTCCACCTGTTTCTTGTTTCTTTTTAAAGTTTGGCTCTATAAAATTTAAAATTCACGTGTCGCCCACATTTTATTTCAGAGGATTGCCTTTTTAAAATTTCAGACTGCCTGCTTAAAAAACCAGAAGCCAGGAAGTTCACGAAATCTGAACATTTTGAGTAATTCGTATTACATTATTTGCATTTGTGAATAGTCATATACTTATTTATAAATGCATATGGCCTTATTCACGAGGTTAAATGCGAATACTCTCTGGGGTGGGCCTGGTTCAGCTCAGGGAGGAACCCTTTCCTGAAAAGGCTGCAGCTTAGGCTGTCAGCCCGGCGTCTGATGTCATCTTCTGTCACTCAGGGCCTGATGGGGCGGGGTCTTAAACGTTATCCAATCAGGGACGCTGGGCTGGGAGCCGTCCAATCAGGCACGCAGCTGGAGCGGACAGCGCAGCTTCCGGGATTTGGCGGGGCCTTTGTGTCTCGCTGCCGCCGGAGCTTCGCGTCGTGTCTTCGTTGCTCTGCGTCCTCTGCTCTGAAAGGCCCAGCCTCTGTGACCCTGTTATCTGCAAAAACGTGAAGTTCACAGCTAAGACGCCGGGACCGCCTGGAAGCCTAGAGATGGTGAGCCTGCCGGGTCCGACATCCGGAGAGCGGGGGAGGGGCTGTTTGTGGCGGGACTCGGGCCTCTCCTCAGTCAGCTCCGACATCCGCGGCCGGAGTCCTCCTCGGCGCAGCCCGGCCCTCAGTCCCCTTCAGCCGGAAGATGGCGGCGGACGGCCGGGCTCCGGGCGTCCCGGCTCCTCCCTGCGCAGCGACTGTGCCCTGGCCTGGGGCCGCCTCTGGGCAGCCCCGCGCCCGCCGCGCAGCGTCTCTACCCGACTGCGGGGAGCGCCGGAGGGTCGTCAGGGGCGAATCCTGACGCGGGTGCGGGCTTCGTGGGTGGGAGGAGCTTTGGTCCGTGGGGTCCCAGGCCCTCCTTTTTTCTATTAAAAATTTGTGGAAGTCACCGCAAAAAATGTTAAAAGAATTTAATCAAAGAGTAATTCAAGAATTATAGAGCACGAAGCTATGTTTTGTAGTTTGTGGTTTATGGGAGAGGCTTGAAGAAAACACCTTTATAAGGTGCATGATAAAGGAAAGCAAATTCAGTAAGTGGTTAGGTAGAGTTATATAGTTTCTTAGTTTATACAATCAAGGTGGAAATTTCCTGGTCGTGTTTTAAGAGGTTAATTTGGAAGTTTATAGTTCGTTAAGCCTGAATTTTATTTCCCCCAATGTAATAATATGGAAAAAATGCATTCGAGTTAGATTTTTTTGAAAGTAGAAACCCAGGAGCTGGAGCCATCTCAGGCTAATTGCCTGCCACTTAATTATTTTCACACTCCACAGGGGGCTGATATTTCCCTGCATTTTTTACATGTGTCCAAGCAGTCTCAAGACTCCTCCCCATCTCCCATTCCTCCAGCCTAACTCTGGCTTGCAGTAAAATACTAAATTTCCAGTTCCTTCTGACGTTCCCAAATGCCAGCTTCCCCTCCCTAATTCACATTATCAACTATTTGTCCTTTAGTGTACATTTTAGATGCCATATTTTAATTAATTATTTTTTGACAAAGCATTGGATGGTATTTTTTTAAAAGATTTCTGTTTATAAATATTTCCCAAGAGAAGAAAGCAAAGAATAATCCCCTGACATTGTATTGTAATAAATATCTGTGCCTCCTTTCCTTTTATTACTTCTAGGGACAGAAATCTTACCAGAATATTTTTGGGTCACAGTTTACCTTTGGAAACTTTATAAGGTAATGTGTCCTCAGCCACCCTTCGGTTTTTTTCCCCGGTCCTGAGTTTCAGTACTTTCTAGGGATAAACCAATATATCCACTGTGGCTGTGTGTGCTGGAATGTCTAGGGAATGTCAGCTCCTGGCCTGGAATGGAACCCTGGGTATCTGGGAATGGGAGATGCGGGACAGCCTTAGGTTACAGGGTAGCCTCTCAAGGGAGCAGGTGGATACCCTGGGCTGAGAGCAATCTCCTGGTGTACTCTTCCTTTGGAAGGCTAACCCTTTGAGAAGTTTAAGATTGTCTTCAACCCAACCCAGCTTCCATTTCGCCGGACACATTGCTGGCAGCCAATCAGATGCTGGTATTGAGGGAAAAACACAGAAATAATTTCTGCTCCCTGGATTCTCTAAGATTTGTGAAAGAGAAAATAGTATCCCAAAAGACAGAAAGAAAAATATCAAACCTGGCCCCAGTGAGATGGTTAAATAACTTGCCAAGTGAAATGCAGCCGGGGCAACTCACTGAGGCATAGGGCACTGTCTCCTGACAAGGTGGTCATTGAGCACTTAAGTGAGCAGGATGGGGTGGGAGAATCTCTCAAGTGATTGGATGGCCTGACTTGATGCATGAGTGAGACACATCTGTTTTCTAATCAGGACTGCCACCCCCTGGGTTTGTCACCTTGGAAAGATTTGTTCACTTATGTTAATATCAGTTTTTTTAACTGTAAATTGCATTTTATTGGTAGAGCTTGAAAGGTAAAGTACTTACAAGGGCATAAAGAAGGTGAGTTGCAAAGAATCTAATAATATATTTATTTGGTTAAAAATTCTCATTTACCTATTTCATTTTTTCTTTCTTTCTTTTTTGAGACAGATTCTTACTCTGTCACCCAGGCTTGAGTGTAGTGGCACATTTTCAGCTCACTGCAACCTCCACCTCCCGGGTTCAAGTGATTCTCCTGCCTCAGCTTTCTGAGTAGCTGGGATTACAGGCATGTACCACCATGCCCAGCTAATGTTTGTATTTTTAGTAGAGACGGGGTTTCACCATGTTGGCAAGGATGGTCTCGATCTTCTGACTATGATCTGCCCGCCTCAGCCTCTCAAAGTGCTGGAATTACAGGCGTGAGCCACCGCACCCGGCCCATTTAAGTCTTTATCTTGAGGTAATTTTTGCATAAGGTGTAAGGAAAGAGTCCAGTTTTAGTTTTCTGCATATGGCTAGCCAGTTTTCCCAATACCATTTATTGAATAGGGAATTCTTTCCCCATTGCTTGTGTCAGGTTTGTCAAATATAAGGTGATTGTCTATGTGTGGCATTGTTTCTGAGGCCTCTGTCCTGTTCCATTGGTCTATATATCTGTTTTGGTACCAGCACCATGCTGATTTGGTTACTGTAGCCTTGTAGTATAGTTTGAAGTCAGGTAGTGTGATGCCTCTAGCTTTTTTCTTTTTGCTTATTGTCGTGGCTGTAAAAATTTGAAATGCATCACAGATTTGCATGTCATCCTTGCACAGGAGCCATGTTAATCTTCTCTGTATCATTTCAGTTTTAGTGTGTGTGCTGCCAAAGTGAGCACTCTGTAACATAATCTTGAGCACACAGTACCTGTTAGAATGCACTGCATTAATACATGTGTACGTGTTGTTTTCAGAATACAGATTTATTCAGACATTGCTGCCTTCTGTGTAGCCTGTACATCTTTTTTTTTTTTTTCCGAGATGGAGTCTTGCTCTGTTGCCTAGGCTAGATAGAGTGCAATGGCCTGATCTTGGCTCACTGCAACCTCTACCTCCTGGGTTCAAGCGATTCTCCCGCGTCAGCTTCCTGAGTAGCTGGGATTACAGGTGTATGCCCGGCTAAGTTTTGTATTTTCAGTAGATATGGGGTTTCACCATGTGGGTCAGGCTGGTCTTGAACTCCCAACCTCAGGGAATCAGCCCACCTTGGCCTCCCAAAGTCCTGGGATTACAGGAGTGAGCCACCGCACCCAGCCTAGCCTATAAGTCTTAAGGAGCCAGCAAAGAATTAGGATGCTAAGTGGTTGTCTTCATTTGTACTACAAGTATATGTGTTGTGACAAGAGTGCTGAATGTAAGGGACTCTGTGCTGTGCCTGCTTTCTCTAACTAGTGTTAATAATAAGCATAGTGCAAGCAACATCAGCTTTGACAGGAAAATTGTTTAATTCATAGACCCATTCATAGACCCTTTCCAAACCTGCAAAATCACACTACATAGAGTGGGGCCAAAATTCCCAAGTGATTATAAACACATTAAAGCTTGAAAGGCGATGCTTAGCTAAGTGGTTACAAGCCCAGGCTTCTAATTAGAATCAAATGGCCAATCTGCAGCAATCTCTTTACTTTTGGTTTTTCCACAGGTTCTATTTAATGTTCTGAGTGGAAGCATTCGTGTTTTTTGTTTGTTTTTTGAGACGGAGTTTGGTTCTGTTGCCAGGCTGGAGTGCAGTGGCATGAATTCAGCTCACTGCAACCTCCACCTCCCAGTTTTTTAAGCGATTCTCCTGCCTCAGTCTCCCAAGTAGCTGGGACTACAGGC
>CAUYQU010073470.1:0-49105 GCA_963574635.1 Cheracebus regulus | reverse complement strand
GCATTTCACAGGTTTAAATAAAATATTGGTTGGCTGCTTATTTGTTATTTTCACCCCCCTATTCCTTCCTGTCTCCATTGTTAAACACAATTATTGGCATAAAAGAGGTTTTTAATATGCATTTTTAGACTGTATTCTAGCCTGGGCAATAAAACAAGAATCCCATTCTCTCTCCCTCTTTCTCGTCCTCTTTCTTTCTCTCTTTCATTCTTTTTTTCTTTCTTTTGCTGTTTCTTTCTCCTTTTCTCTCTTTTTCTAAAAAAAAAAAAAAAAAAAGACTATGTACCTATGCACATATTATTTGTCTCATATAAATAATGTACAAGAAATTTGATCTGGTTTGGTAGCTTGTCCAAACATTCTAACTTACGTATGTTAACCACCTATGACTGGTTCAGTTTTTTGACCTGAAAAGGTAAAGTGCAGTAACTAAAAGAAATCACATATTCTTGATTTCCAGCCAAACACCAGCCACTTGTTATACTTACAAGTCAAGGTCTTCTGTTAGAGCTCCTATCTATCTCATAGATGCACTGCGAAAGTGATGAACATGAAAGACTCAGTAAAATGCCATTGACATGCCGATGTGAAAGATTCTCCAGGGTCTGAAAGCTTCTGGGGATAACTCCTCCTTCCTTAGGCCGGGAGCCAGAGCGCAAGACTTGCGCCAGCGGCGTGCGTCAGCAGCGTGCGTCAGCAAGACAGCAGAAGCCGGAAGAGGGCAGACCCGAGGACCAGTACCGCCTGAAGACAGAGCGAGGCTGTCGGTGAGTACTATGTAGCAGTTATGTCAGACTGCGGCATTTCCCGTTTACAAGAGACTATAAGACCTCTGCCTCGCCCTCACTTTTGGCTGACACGGTTTTAGGCCTCAGCCCGTCTGCACCTAGGTGCTCATTAAAGTAATTGAAGCAGCGTGTGTCTCTCCACACCGCCTCGTGTTGTTTGTTGGCACGCTCTCGGGGTTCTAACGGATAAGAGAGCCTTGCAAGGTGGATCCCAAGAAACAGGTAATATTGCCATCACTATTTCTAAACTGAATTATTTTGAGTCTTACTCATAACTATTATTTTATTCTCAGCTTTGGCCTGATACGTTGAACTCCTTATTGATAATCACTATTTCATTGAAAAAGTATGACTTGTTACTGGTATATCCTTAGTCTTAAATTTTCCCCACATATGATAGATGTTTCTGGTTTGTTTTTGTATTACATTATTTCAAACTTTATTTTCTAAAACTTTAAAAATATTGTAGTAGTACTTACCATTGTGAATGTCATGGCATTTTCCTTTAAAGTAAAATAATTTGTGTTATAATTTTATTCATAAGGTACAAATTATGTGATTTATCATGGGAAGATATCTATAATAGAGATCTAAAGCATTATGCTAGAGAAGCTTCTCTACTATATCAATAATACCTTAAATTCTGAAAAGAGCTTGATATAACCTTGATCATCGTAACTGTGGTGACAGCTGAGGTTTTTAAATTCTTTGATTCTGCCCACTCTGTGTCAGGACCCATTTTATGTCCTCCAAAAGACTTATTTCTAACCTTTACCATAGCCATTCAATAAAATAACTATATTCCTACTTTAATATAAGAACTCCTGAAGGAGAAATAACTCGTGAGGAAACATAACAACAGGAGTCATCACCTGGATTTAAACCTAGGATTCTTTTTGTCTCAAGCATCTACATCTTTTATGTTATCATTCTGTATTATAATATTGAACTATAGAGGTGCTTTGCCTAGTAATATTGATTGTTCAGGTATAATATTCCCCCACATAGTTATTTTTTGATAGGTAAATTAGAGGTTATTTCTGTATGCATAAAAGGAAAAAAAATTGTTTTAATCCTTGGTAGGTAATATGGATCTTTATGAGATCATTTTACTTGATTTCAACAGTTATTTTTATTTGTAGATCTTACTAAAAAAGGATTGATTCCAACAAAATATAGCACCATATGGATTCTCTAGGTAAATTGAGTCAAGAGATTTTAAAGAAGTCTACATAAACATAGGGTTAAGTGGAGTCTGGTATTATCTTGAGATGTGGATTCAGGACAGGTAAGGCAATAATAACGATGTAACCATGGAAACATGGAAAATGCAAAACACATTATAGGTCTTGGGTGGAAACCACAGATAGTATGTTCCTAACTTTTTGTAAGAATAGCTTAAAAACAAGCAAGTCAGCTATAGCAGGTACTGGAATCTTCAAGACGGTGAGGCTTTGCCAAGGATGAAATAGGTTCTATATGAAAGGATTGGAGATTGGATGTTGCAGATAATCCAAAAATGGCAATGTAGAATTTCATAGTGGCTCAAATATGAAGAGTCACAGAAAACTGGGGATACTGTTTAGAATTGATGTTAAGGCTTTAGGAAAGACAGAAATTTCAAATAGATTTCATTATTTAGTTTTCTACAAAGGGAAAAGATAAAATTTATAAATATACATTTTACAGGTTAGACATTAATTTGAAGATGTGGTGTGTTCTGTATAAAAATAATCAGAAAACGGTAAAATTAAAATATTTTAATATTAATTATTTAATATTAATAACCTATAATATTAAATAATATAATAACCTATAATATTAAATTATAACCTATAATATAACCAATATTAAAATAACCTATGATGGTTTCAAAAGAATATTAAAGTAAGAGGACATATAAGAAAATCAGAGACAATTTTGAAAGATGCTGTTATATAATACCAGTATTATTTGAGAAATTTCCACAAAGCTCTTAAATATTTACAAGTTGAGAGCAAGCAGTATTCAATGAGCATTCATCCAACAAACAGAACTGAATCCCTGTATGCTTACTGAGCACTCCTGATTGCTTAATTAATGTTGATTGTTCCAACATTTATCATTGTTCTTTTCCTTCAAGAACACCAATCTTTTCAGATGTTTATGCCATGTCCATCTGTAGAAAATATACTGATCAAACAGTTTATGTCATTCCCTTTGGTCTGGGGCGCTTGGACTGTAATTTAAGTTTACCAATTGCAGTTAAGGAATAGAATGATTTTCTTTGCTGGGTGAGGAGAGTATTATTTTCTCTCTGAATGTTCTTTTTCTAATCTATGAGCATATCTAGCTCTCTTTCCTAGAGGGGAGGGACAAGGAATCTTAGTAATCTGAATGTTACTGGCAGTGGTGTTGCAACTAACAGATGAGTTAGCTTCAGTATAAAGCTGTTCCTCATGTAAGTAAAATACATATAGATGGAAAAATCCTGGATCTTAGATGAAACCACTTAGTCCACTTATTTGCAGAACATCACACATCTGGAATCTATCTTACCTTTCATTAAGCCTGTTTGTAGCTATGTTTTCTGTCATTTGTAGCTAAAAGGATCCTAAATGCACATGATTTTTGCTGTATGCAGATATTTAAAAAAAAAGGACAACATTTCTGCTCCCAAGAGGCTTATACTATAAGGAAACAAATAGATATATACATTATTACACATAGATAAAATTAATATTATAGAATATATATACATACATATAAAATCACATAAAGATATATACATAATTAGAAAGCTATAAGATAAATGCTAATGAAGATGTTTTCCACTCTCATACAACCAACACTCACCTATTACTGTTCCTACTACAGGCAGACCATGAAAGAAACCACTATTCAGGAGAATTTCAGACCGTAGCTTGCCCAGTATCAGACATGAAATGCACATTGAATGGCTTTCAGAAGCAGAAGTGTCAATGAACACAAAAACGTTATCCTCAATGAACATGAGGGTACTCATCATCTGCCTAGGAGATTATCATACAGAAAGATAAATTAATTCTCATAGGTCTGTATTGAGAAAAATAATAAGTACTTTGTTAGAAATTGTATATGATTTTAAATTTCACTTATCGGATAATCTGTTTTTGCTAAAATATGTATTGAATACACACCAAGTGTTATGGAAGCAATGTGTTTATGAATTTTTTTTGAAGTAGGACATAGTTGTGAGTAGTCTTCATAGTTGTTCAATATTCAAGGCAAGAATTCATCATAAATATGGGAAAGTTAGTCAATATTAATGAATATTTATTGAGCACTTACTATGTGGCAGACACTTCTAGAAGAAGCAGCACTGAACAAAAGAGACAAAATTTGTTTTTATAATGAGGCTTATATGTGGAAGGATTGAAAAAGCTAGATCATGAACAAAGTAAATTACATGGGTTGATAAAGTGATATATGCTGGAAATAATTGAGATAAGGAGTACTTAGTTGGTTAAGGGAAAGGAGATCATAATTTCAGATAAGGTAACTTGGGAAAACCTTACTTAGGTAATATGACAGGAAACATATCTAACAAAGAGTGTTCTAGATGAAAGAACTAGCAGTATAAGGACCCTGAAATTGGATTGTATCTTGCATGTTCAAAGAACAGAAAGTTGGCCAAGAGCATCTGGAAGAGAGTAGGCAAGCAAGCTGAAGAAGATATAAGAGAAGGCTTCAGGTGAGGGCCTTGCAAGTACTTTTACTTTTAGTCTAAGTGAGAAGGGAGGACACTGGACATTTTGAATTCAAGAGTGACAGAATCTAAGTTAGGTTTCAACAGGCTTATCTTGCTGCATAGTTACAAAAAGGTAGAAATAAAGAAAGAGCATAGTATGTTTAAAAAGCAAATAGTTCAGAGTGACCAAGGGAAGGGTATGAGTCGGTAGTGGGTACAAGATTGGCAAAGGGGGTGGGCCTTTGTCTCTTTGATAATAATTCTGGACTTTTTTTTTTTGCAGATAATACATGTTAAACACAAGAATAGCATGATCACAGTTGTATTTCAGAGTGACAGGCAATGACAGTATTTCTCTCTCTAAGAGAAATAAAGAGCAAAGTAGAGAAAACAGTTAAGGGGCTCTGATTTTTACAGCTTTGTTTAACTACAAATGAAAAAAGATTCAATGAAGAAATTTAAATATTTTCAATCTAGAGTTATTGAAGGGGTTCCTCAGTCAAAAAGGACTTAGACTTTTTCTGTATCATTAGGTTATCATCCTCAACACTTGTCATTTACGTTATGATCCAATATTATTGTTCCATTTCCATTAATCATATCTGTATTCTAGCCCGTAGAAAGGAGTGAGAAAAGTGTGTCACCTCCCCTTTAAGGACATGCCCCACAATTTACTTACACGATTTCTAATCATATCTTTTTTGTCAAGAATTTGGCTTCATCTAGCTGTCAGTGAAGCTAGAAAATGAAAATTTTATTTTGTGTAGCTACATACCCAGCTAAAATTCAGTTTCTGTTGCTGAGGGAGAAAGAAAAAAAAATGTTATCGAGGACAACTATATGATTCTCACTCAGAGACTAGTCCAGGTGAGGTTTGCTAAATGCCTGATCTCAACTTTCTGTAGGTAGAGAATATCAGTAAATTTAAGCAAGATTTACAAAGGAAATCAGCCAGAGTTGGTGAACAGTTAAATCTACAGGATGATTAAAAAACACATCTAATTTCAGATTTTGACTTGAAACTGATTTTATGATAAGGTCATTAAGCGAGATAATGTCTTAGGTCATTAAGCGAGATAATGTCTTAGTCTGTTAGGGTTGCTTTAACAAGCTACCATTGACTGGGTGACCCATAAACAAGAGAAATTTGTTTTTCACCGTTCTGAAGGTGGGGAAAATCAACATTATGATGCCAGAGGATTTGGTGTCTGATTAGAGCTAGCTTCCTTATTGAAGGCCATCTTCTAGGACATAATGTGGACAAGGAAGTTAGGTTGCATTTACAAGGACACTAATCCCATTCTTTACGGCTTCACTCTCATGACCTAACCACCTCTCAAAGATCCCACTTCCTAATGCCCTTACCTTAATGGTTAGGATTTTAACATACAAATTTTTGAGAGGAACACAGATATTCAATCCATAGCATGTGTGGATTCATGGAGAAATAGGTATGTAAAAATATGTTTGGTTTTGTGCAGGTTGTATTTGAAATGCTTCCAGTTGGTATCTGGAAGAAATTATTTTGACATTATATTTATTTCTGAAAAGAGTAATGTAAAACACAAGACACACATTCTTTGTAACATAATAGTGCTTTAGAGTGGTTGAATTCATTTGGTTTTCAGTTCTGGAAATTGCTCTAGGAAATACATTTCTGTTTACTTAGGAACTACCTATTATTTTACTCTTGACCCTTCTGGCATTTGCTGGCATACAAGCATAGGTTACTAACTCACTGAAAGCAATTTAATTTTGTTTTAGAGAGAAATAATGCTAATAAAATATCTTAACATCTGACCACTATTCTTTTGTATCTCCTGTGGCAATTATCTATTAAGGAAGACCCACCTGTAGAAATAAGAGACTTCCTGAAACCAATACAACATCAAAAGCAAACAGTGTGTAATAGCATTTTTGCCATTTCTCTCTGTCAACAGAGATGCTTGAACCATAAATGCCAATTAGTATTGCAGAGGTTAGGGTATCACCTTCGTAAGTAGGAGCCAGAAGAGTACAAAGAGCTGCTTGCTCTGCTCTCTGTCTTTTAGCCTTCCCAGGTTCCATCTTTCTATAGGCCTAATCCTAAAAACCTAGAAGACTCCAAAAAAATAAAACAAAAAAACCTCAAAAAAATGAAAAAAATAGCAATTGATTATGTGAAATGAAATAAGCCAGGAACAGAGAGACAAATACCATGTACCCTCACTGATATGTGGAATACAAAAAACTTGAACTCACAGGTTACCATTTATATGTGATCCAATTCAAAGTGATTAAAAATGAGAGAGCCACTTACCAAGCTGAGATGAGTCAGAAAACCAGTTAGATCTCATTAGGTCTCCTCACTGGAAAATCCAATACTGCGACTAGTACAACTACCATAACTGAAAATTGTTGTTGCTATTGATATTGTTATCAGATTTCATAGAAAATTATTCTGTAGCAAATGCCCTTTGGCTTCAAAGTTTCAGCCTGGAAAGCCATCAGTGAAAAAACAGATGAGAAGTTACTTTGAAAGAATGATTTGCCGCACAATGAACTCATTTCATCCTTATAATTAATTGAGACAAAAAAGTTCCTATTTTTCCAGATGAAGAACCTGAGGCTCATAGATTTTCAATGACTGTGCCAAGTTTACAGAGCTAGAGTATGACAGTAAGAATTTCAGGAATATCTGATTTCAAATCTTTCTATTGTTTTCTGCTATAACATGCTTTTCATGCAGATCACAGATTCATTGAACAGAATACACTTTAAATAACACATGATTTCAATTTTCAAAGTACTTAATATGCAATGAAAATCTTTATTGTACATTTATACAAATTATTATATTCTGCTGTTAGAGCAGAATTCACTGGTCATAGGTCCCTTTTCTATAACAGAAGACTATTGTGCATTTTGCTAAGTTTTGTTTGATAAATGTATGGCTTGTTTATTTATTCAATTCTATTCAAATTGCCATTGAGTGCTTACTACAATACTGTCAGATAATGAGGGCATAAACGTGAATGAGCTATAATGCCTCCCATCAAGGAGTCCTAGTAAAATGGGAGAAACAAGCAAACAGACCAAACATATAATGAAAATGTCTAAACATAGAAATGGTGTAGATAAAGAGTTGTAGGAGAACTGAGGATAAAAGAACCAGATAGAATTTAACCTGGCAATTACCTAGTCAGGAAGACCACCTGTAGAAATAAGAGATTTCATAAGGAAAACAGCATTTGGGCTGAGTTTTAAAAGGAGCTCGTTTAAGAATGATATTTTAAAGTGGAGAAAAGGGAATCAGACATTCTTGGCAGAGGAAACACATGTAAAAGAACATAATGGTTTGAAATACCAGCTCTGACGTTAGACTCTTTGGGTTCAAATGGTGTTTTTGCCTTTTTCTAAATTAGATGAAATATCTTGAAAAGACTACATACCCTTCATAAGCCTTAGTTTCCTTGTCTTTAAAATAAGAAAAATGAAGGTTTCTACCATACAGGGTTATTATAAAATATTATAAATTAAATAATTCATGTAAAATATTTATCAGAATACCTAACATGCAAGGAACACTCATTAAATATTAGTTAATATTACCTTGTTATTCAGTATGGCTATGCTTCCATTATTTAATAAATTCATTATTTAGTATGGTAAATGGAATATTCTCATTAGTTCTGTACTCTAGTTAATAGCTGTATTTTATTTGTGAAATTAGAATACTGAAGATGACTTCAGGGAAGATTAAATAGATGTACTTTTCCCTACTTCTCCTTCCAAGTACAACTAAAAACCATTAAAGTTAGAAAAAACAAAAGTAAGGATACTAAAACATAAAGAGAGAAAACCATACCTGCTAGGGACTTTAGGATTCAAAAAACTTCATGATATAGTTTGATTGTCCTCTCCAAACCTTATGTTAAAATGTAATCCCCAGTGTTGGAGGTGGGGCCTGGTGAAAGATGTTTAAGTCATGAGGATTCTTCATGAATGGATTGGTGCTGTCCTTGTGATAGTGAGTGAGTTCTCATGGGACCTGGTTGTTTAAAAAAGCATGACACCTCCCACTTCTCTCTCTCCTACTCCTTATTTAGCCATGCAGTGTGCTGGCTCCTCATTCACCCTTTGCCATCATTGAAAGTTTCGTGAATCCCTCTCCATAAGCAGATGCTGAGACTATACTTTGTGTAAAACCTGAAGAACTGTGAGCCAATTAAATTTCTTTTTCTTTACAAATTACCCTGCTTCCAGGTATTTATTTATAGTAATATGAAGATGGTCTCATGTAGAAAATTGGAACCAGCAATGTGGAAAGCATATTTCAGGATATCATCCATGAGAACTTCACCAGCCTAGCTAGAAAGGCTGAAATTCAAATTCAGAAAATGCAGAAACCCCCCAGAAAGATACTTTACAAGAAGATCGTTCCCAAGACACATAAAATCAGTTTCTCCAAGGTTGAAATGAAGGAAAAAATGCTAGATGCATCTAGAGGGAAAGGTTCGGTCACCTAAAAGGGAAGTCCATCAGACCAACAGCAGACCTCTCACATTTTATTTAAAAATGTTGAATATATGCCCTCAATCTCTTTTGGCTTGTAGCTCACATTGAACATTTTTAAATAAAAGAAATTCTAATCGATAATTTCATATTCAGTCAAATTATGATTTATAATAAAAGGAGAAATAAGATTCTTTTTATTCAAGCAAATGCTGAGGTCGTTTGTTACCACCAGACCTTCCTTACAAGAGCCCGTGAAAGAAGTAGTAAATATGGAAAGGAAAGACTGTTATCAACAACTACAAAAACACACAGAAGTAGACAGATCAATGACACTTTAAAGCAACCACATTAACAAGTCTGCATAATAAGAGGATGGATCAAATCCATACAATATTAATTTTGAATATAAAAAGGCTAAATGCCCCAATTAAAAAGCAGAGAGGAAGTCAAATTGTCTTTGTTTGCAGATGACATGATTGTATATTTAGAAAACCCCATAGTCTCAGCCCAAAATCTTTTTAAGCTGATAAGCAACTTCAACAAAGTCTCAGGATACAAAATCGATGTGCAAAAAGTACAAACAGTCATATACATCAGTAACAGCCAAATAATGAGTGAACTCCCATTCACAATTGCTACAAAGAGGATAAAATGCCTAGGAATATAACTAACAAGGGATGTGAAGGACCTCTTCAAGGAGAACTGCCAATCACTGCTAAAGGAAATAAGAGTGGACATAAACAAATGGAAAAACATTCCATGCTCATGGATAGGAAGAATCAATATCATGAAAATGGCCATACTCTTCAAAGTAATTTATAGATTCAGTGATATTCCCATCAGACTACTATTTACTTTCTTCACAGAATTGGAAAAAACTGATTTAAATTTCGTATGGAACCAAAATAGCCCTCTTGGCCAAGACAATCCTAAGCAAAAAGAACAAAGCTGGAGGCATCACACTACCCGACTTGAAGCTATACTACAAGGCTACAGTAACCAAAACAGCATGATACTAGTACCAAAACAGATAGATAGACCAATGGAACAGAACAGAGGCCTCAAAAATAACACCACACATCTACAACCATCTGATCTTTGACAAACTTGCCAGAAACAAGCAATGGGGAAAGGATTCCCTATTTAATAAATGGTCTTGGGAAAAGTGGCCAACGTGCAGAAAGCTGAAACTGGATCCTTTTTTTATACCTTATACAAAAATTAACTCAAGATGAATTAAAGACTCAAATGTAAGACCTAAAACCTTAAAAATCCTAGAAGAAAACCTAGGCAATATCATTAGGGACATAGGCATGGGCAAAGACTTAATGACTAAAATACCGAAAGCAATGACAACAAAAGCCAAAATTGACAATTCAATTTAGTAATTAAACTAAAGAGCTTCTGCACAGCAAAAGAAAATATCAGAGTAAATGGGCAACCTACAGAATGGGAGAAAATTTTTGCAATCTACCCATCCAACAAAGGGCTAATATCCAGAATCTACAAAGAACTTAAACAAATTTCCAGGAAAAAAAAAAACCCATAAAAATGTTGGGAAAGCATAGGAACAGACACTTCTCAAAAGAAGACATTTATGCAGCCAACAGACATATGGACAAATGCTCATCATCACTCATCATTAGAGAAATGCAAGTCAAGACCACAATGAGATACCATCTCACACCAGTTAGAATGGCTTTCATCAAAAAGTCAGGAAACAACAGATGCTGGAGAGGATGTAGAGAAATAGGAAAGCTTTTACACTGTGGTTGGGAGTGTAAATTAATTCAATCATTGTGGAAGACATAACTTAAAGTATAATAATTTAAAAAAGCTTTTCCAGGTACATAGTGCAAGCTGTCAATAAAGCTTCCATTCTGGGGTCTGTAGAACAGTTGCCCTTTTCTTATAGTTTCATTAGGCAGTGCCCCAGTGGGGACTCTGTTTCAGGGGCCTAACCCCACATTTCCTCTCTTCATTGTCAAAGTAGAGTTTCTCCATAAGGGCCAGCAGATTTCTGCCTGGACATCCAGGCATTTCCATATATTCTCTGAAATCTAGGTGGAGGCTCCCAAAGATCAGCTTTTGTCTTCTGCGGACCTGCAGTCCCAACACTACATGGAAGCCACCAAAGCTTGGATCTTGCAATCTCTAAAACAATGACTCAAACTGTGCCTTGGCCCCTTTTAGCCACCGCTGGAGATGGAGTGGCTGGGACACAGGGCACCAAGTCCCAAGACTGCACAGAGCAGCAGGGTCCAGGTCTAGCCCAGGAAACCACTTTTCTAGGCCTTCAGGCCCATGATGGGAAGGGCTGCCTCAAAAAATCTCTCTGTGCCCTGGATACATTTTCCCTTTTGTCTTGGCTATTAACTTTCAGCTCCTCATTACTTACGCATATTTCTCCAGCTAGCCTGAATTTCTCCCTCAATTTTTTTTTCCTATATCATGATGAGGCTGCAAATTTCCCCAACTTTTATGCTCTGTTTTGTTTTTAAATAAAAGTTCCAGTTGTAGATAATCCCTTTGTGAATGCATATGACTGAACACTTCCAGAATCAACCAGATCACCTCTTGAATGCTTTGCTTCTTAGTAATTTCTTCCACAAGATACCCTAGACCATCTCTTTCAGGTTCAAAATTCCACAGATTTCTAGGGCAGGAGCAAAATGCTGCCTGTCTCTTTGTTAAAGCATAGTATGAGTGACCTATACTCCACCTCCCATAAGTTTGTTATATCCATCTGAGACCCATCTCAGCCTGGATTTCATTGTCCATATCACTATCAGTTTTTTGATCAAAACCATTCAGCAAGTCTCTAGGAAGTTCCAAATTTTCCCACACCTTCATGTCTTTTTCTGATACCTCCAGACTATTTCAACTTCTATTAGTTAGTTCCAAATTAACTTAAACTTTGTTAGATATCAAGTACCCCACTCTCAGTACCAATTCTCTGTATTAGTCCATTCTCACACTGCTATAAAGATATTACCTGAGACTGGGTAATTTATAAAAAAACAGGTTTAATTGACTCACAGTTCTGTATGGCTGGTGGAGATCTCAGGAAATTTACAATCATGGTAGAAAGTGAAAGAAAAGAAAAGCATATCTTACAGGGAAACGAGAGAGAGAGAGAGAGAGAGCAGGAAATCTGCCACTTTTAAACTCAGCTCTCATGATAACTCACTATCCTGAGAACAGCATGGCAGAAACTTCTGTGATTCAATCACTTTTCATCATGTCTTTCCCTCGACACATGGGGATTACAACTGGAGTTGGAATTTGGGTGGGAACACAGGACCAAATTATATCAAACCCTCATTACCTAATCTAAGTTACGTACCTCAAAAGTGCTCCAACTCTGAATATCAACCAATTGGGGGCTATGGCTTCAACTAATAAATTTTAGGAAGACATAAACATTCAGTCCGTAATAAACTGGTTTTCTCCAGCCAAACATTACATGCACAAAAAAGACCCACACCCACACTATTGAGAACCAAGAAGGGATACTGGACTTTAATTTGTACAATGTCCAGTAAAATATTTTGAATATTTACCCCCTCAGACCCACCCTACTGACCACTGGGTTCATGTCAGAGAAAATATAGAAGGAAACTGAAACTTTCAACCCCATTGGACAGTAATTAGGCCCCCAGAACCACAGTGTCGGTGAGGCTACATAGTGAGACTTGACTTCTATTCAGTACTGGCACCCAGTAGTAATTAGGTATCCCTTCTGTACCTCATGAGGGAGATATTGGAGAAGATCTTAAGGAGTGTCAGGCCTTTGGCCACTGCCCAGTGATAATGAAGCCATCATTTTTTTTCATTCAAACTTTCTTCTACTGTCAATGAAGATCAAATGTAGACAATAATGAGACATTTCTACCCTCACCAGAAAGAAAGGTACTAGTAAAGGCCTAGTAGAGGAGAATTAGAATTAATATACTCACTTGGGGGTAACAAGGCACCCTCAAATGTCAATAGAGGCCAAGTGGGGAACCTATACTTCTATACCACCACTTTCTCTTGCTGGAGCAGTGTCAGAGGAAGCTAGCTAAAAGAGAAAGCTTAAATAAGATCCAGAATCTCATAGCATAGTACTCAGAATAACAAATTTTAATTTAAGAAAAGAACTCATAAGAAAGAGGTCAAACTAAATTTAAAAATATAATATTTAGTAGTTTCTAACACTAACATAACAGAGGTATTAGAATTTTTCTGAAAAGGAGTTTAACTTAGCCGTTATAAAAGTGTTTTGAGAAACAATTATTAATGCACTTGAAGAAATGATAAAAAACAAAACTATCAACAAATAAATTGAGAACTGTATCAGTCTGTTGTCATACCACTATAAAGAGCTACTCAAGACTGGGTAATTTATAAATGGAAGAGGTTTAATTGACTTACAGTTCTACATGGCTGGGGAGGCCTCAGGAAACTTACAATCATGTTGGAAGGAAACATGGCCTTCACAGGCAGCAGGAGAGAGAAGTGTAGAGTGAAGGGGTAAGATCCCCTTATAAAATCATCACATCTTGTGAGAACTCACTCACCATCATGAGAACAGCATAGGGGAACTGCCCCCATGATCCAGTCATCTGCCATGAGGTTTTTCCCCCAACACATGGGGATTACAATTCAGATTACAGTTCAAGATGAGATTTGGGTAGGGGCACAGAGCCACTCACATAAAAAACCTTAGCAAAATGACAGACTATATAAAGGAGAACCAGATGGAAAATTTAAAACAAAAAAATCACATTAGTGAAATTAAAAAAAAATTAAATGGGCTCAATATCTGAATGCAGATATCAGAAAGAAGAACCTATCAACTTGAATATAGAGCAACGAAACATTGCCAATATGAGTAAGATTGAAAAATTAGATAGAAAAAAAGAACAGAGTCTCAGGGACCTGCGGATTTATTAAAAACAAATCCAACTTCATATAATTGGAGCTTTACAAGGAGAAGAGAAAGAGTGATGAACAGAAAATATTAGATTTGGCCAATTTGGCAAAAACATAAACCTGCAACTGAGCAAACCCTAAACAGACTGAACTCATAGAATTTCCCTCCAAGACACATCATAAACTTCTCAAACCTAAAGGCAAAAATGACAAACATCTTAAAAGAAATGAGAAACAAAATATTATATATAGAAGGAAAAACAATTCTAAAAGCAAATATTTCATTAATAACTACAATGTCCAGAAGATAATGGCACAATATTTTTCAAGTGCTGAAAGAGAATAACTGTTAGGTCAGATTCCTATATCCTTCTGAAGAATATATCCACTGAAAATATGCTGCTGTAATGAAGGAACATCATGATTATCTCAGATTAAGGAAGACTAATATAACTTGCTGCCAAATTACCTAAAAAATGGCTAGAAAATTTTTTCTAAACTGAAAGGATATAATAAAAGATTCATGGAACATCAGAAAGGACCAAAGATAAGAAAAGAGTAAAAATATGATAAATATAATACAATTTTCTCTAAAGTTTCTAATGCTCTGCTTCATAATTAAAGTGACAATTATCACAGTTTAATGTGGTTCTTTATATAAAGGAAACATTTAAGATGATTATATTATAAAAGAAGGAGGATAGAAGGAAGAAAATGGAGGTAGCATTTCTACAAAATGGCAAAGCAATAGCACCAGTAGACTATGATAAGTTAGGTAGATAAATATTTAAATGTAATAGTTACAGCACCATCAAATATTCAGATACACAATAGAATGTTATTTAGCCTTAAGAAAAAAAAAATCCTGTCATTTGAAGCAACATGGTTGTACTTGGAGGACATTATATTAAGTGAAAAAAGCCAGGTGTGAAAAGACAAATACCACATGATCTCACTTTTATGCAAAATAAAAAAAAAATTCAACATAAAAACAGAGTACAGTGATGGTTGCTAGGGGCTGAAGGGAGGAGATGAATTGGGAAGATATTGGTCAAAGAATACAAAATTTCAGTTACACAAGATGCATAAGCTCAAGAGATCTGTCATACAACATGGCAACTATAGTTAATAATGATGGATTGTATACTTGAAAATTACCAAGAGAGTAGACTTTAAGTATTCTTACCACAAAAAAAGATGAGATAATGTGTATGTTAATTAGTATATAAATTGAATTATTCCATAATGTATACATATTTCAAAACATTATACATAATATATACATTTTTACTTGTCAATTAAAGAATTTAAAAAGATAATGAGAAAAAACTATAGGCAAATAAAAATGTAATTATAAAATAAATTTAAGAAGCCCACAGGAAGGCAGGAGAAGAAAACTTAAAAAGGAAAAAGAGCAAAACAGAAAGCAAAAATTAAAATTGTAGGCTTAAGGCATAACGTATCAACAATGTACATGGAGATTGTCTAATCCCATCAATTAAAAGACAGAGATTGGCAGATTAGTTTTAAAAATGTATCCAAATAAAACAATATAGGCAGATTGAGAGTTAAAGGATGGAAAAAGATATGTCGCACAATCATTAATCCAAAGAAGAGAGAAGTGCCTATTTTAATATCAGATAAAATAGACTTCTGGGGAAATAAATTTATGGGATACACAGAAAAATAGTATATATTGATAAAATGATCAATCCACTGAAAAGACATTGCAATCCTAAATGTTTAAACACCAGACAATAGAGCTGCATATTATGCAAAAGAGACACTAATGATAATGAAAGGAGAATTAGACAAATGTACTATTAAAGTTGGAGACTTCAACATCCCGCTCTCAACAGCAGATAAAACTAGAAATCAACAGGAATGTAGAACTCAACAATACTATTTACAAATAATGTTCATCATTATTAATATAACACTCCACCCAAAAACAAAGAACAGGGTCTCTTTAAGTGCACATGTAGCATATACCGAGTTAGAAAGATGCAATCTGAACATAAAATTCACCTCAACAAACTTAAAAAACTAAACAAAACTGAAATCATACAAAGTTTGCTCTCTGACCACAATGGAATTAACCTAAAAAGCAGTAACAAAAAGAGAACAGAAAAAAATTGCAAACAAGTAGAAACTCATAGCATATTTCTAAATAATTCTTAGATCAAAAAGAAAATACCAGAGGAAACAAAAAAATACATGGCACTAGATAAAAAGGAAAGCCTAGCATGTCAAAATTTGTGAGATAGCGTTAAAGCAGTCTTGAGAGAGAAATTTAAACCACTAAAAGCTTACACTAGGAAAAAAGGAAAAGTCCAAATCAATAATGTAAGTTTTCTCTTCAAAAATCTAGAAAGAGTAAAATAAACACAAATCTACTTATATAGAATAATAAAGGTAAGAGAAGAAACATGTGAAGATGAAAATAGACATTAGAGAAAAATCAATAAAAAGCTAGCTTTTTAAAAGCATCCGTAAAATTGACAAATCTCTACTAAGACTGAAAAAGAATAAAAGAGAGAATATACATTTTGGTATCAGGAAGAAAATAGGGGCTATCAATACAGACCCTGCAGGTACCTAGATAATAAAAGTGGAATACTATGAAGAATTCTGCACATACAAATTTGAAAAGTTAGATGAAAAAAACCACAGACTCCACAACGCATCCAATATAAATACACCATTTAGATAGCTATATAATTATTAAATTAGGATTCATAATGTAAAATTTTCTAAATGAAGGTCTATAAGCACAGATGGCTTTACTGGAGAATTCTAACAAAGGTTTGAAGAAGTGTTAATACAAGTTCTGTATTAGGTGAGACAGAATTAATAGGATATATGGGGGATATATGAAAGAGTTTATTAAGGAAAATTGACTCACACAATCACAAGGCAAAGTCTCACAATAGGCCGTCTGCAAGTTGAGGAGCAAGAAAGCCAGTGATGGATCAGTTCAAGACCCAAAACCTCAAAACTAGGGAAGCCAAATGCACCTTTCAGTCTGTGTCCAAAGGCTTGGGAGCCTCTGGCAAACCATTGGTGTAAGTCCAAGAATTCAAAAGCTGAAGAATTTGGAGTCTGATGTTCGAGGGCAGGAAGCATCCAGCATGGGAGAAAGATGAAGGATAGAAGACTCAGCAAGTCTGCTCTTCCATCTTCTGCCTGCTTTATTCTAGCCATGCTGGCAGCTGATTAGATGATACCCACTCAGATTGAGGCTGGGTCCGCCTCTCCTAGTCCATGGACTCAAGTTTTAATCTCCTTTTGCAACACCCTCAGAGACACACAGGAACAACAGTTCACATCCTTCAATACAATCAAGTTGACAGTATGAACCATCACAAATTCTATACAATCTCTTCCAAAAAGTGTAAGAGGAGGGAGAATTTCCCATTTTATTTTATGAAGCTGATATTATCTTGAAACCAAAACTAGAAATAAGTGAAACAAAAGAAAACTATGAAGCAACATCCTTCATAAATATACATGCAAATATATATATATGGGAATTTTGCTCTTGTTGCCCAGTCTGTAGTGCAGTGGTGCGATCTCAGCTCACTGCAGCCTCCACCTCCCGGGTTCAAGTGATTTCCCTGCCTCAGCCTCCTGAGTACCTGGGATTACAGGCATGTGCCACCACACCCAGCTAATTTAGTATTTTTAGTAGAGACAAGGTTTCTCCATGTTGGTCAGGCTGGTCTCGAACTCCTGACGTCAGGTGATCTGCCCACCTCAGCCTCCCAAAGTGCTGGAATTACAGGTGTGAGCCACTGCACCTGACACATGCAAATATTTTTTTTAAAATAGATAAAAGATAATTCAGTAGCACATAAAAAGAAGTATATACCAGGACAAAACTGAGTGCCTTCCAAAAATGAGGGCTGGTTACCATATTGAGTAACTAAGGAAGAAAAAAATCATATGATTATAAAAATCAATGCAGGAAAACTTTTAAAAAAATTATTGCCTATTTATGTTAGATACTCTCAGAAAAATGGAAGTAAAGGAGAACTTCCTCAACTTTATAAAGAATATGTACAATACATCTCAATTAACCGTTGTTAATGGTGAATGACTGTTTAAAAGCAGGATCAATGCAGGTATGCCTGTTCTCAACACTCTTATTCAAGATGTTGCTGGAATTTCTAGCAAGTACAACAAGGAATCTATCTCAATAAAGGCATATAGATGAGAGTATAAAAACATTAACTGTTCTTACTTGCAGATGACATAATTCTCAATGTATAAAATTATATGGAATCTAAAATCTAAAATGAATAGATAGTAAAACAATGTCACAGAATAAAATGTAAACATACAGAAATAAATCGTATTTATACAAACTAGCAAGAAACACATAGACACTGAAATTAAATGCAATAATATTTATAATTGCTTGAAAAATGTGAAATGATTAGGTGTAAGTCTGGTAAAGTTTCTATGGTTTCAAGATAATACCAGCTTACATGCTGATATCCATAATCTGCTGATAAATAAAAGAAGATTGAAATAAATGGAGAGACATATTGTGTTTGTGGATGGGAAGACTCAAAGATACCAATTCTCCCCAAATTGATACAAAGTTTAACACAATTTTTACCAAGATACAGCAAAAGTTTTTATATTAATATAAGAATTTTCTAAAGTTTGTATGGAAACACAAAGGAACTATATCATTTTTTATAAAATAATTTTTATAGAAAGAGAGTGAGAGGAATTAGTCTACCTGATTTCAAGACTCATAATTACAGTAATTAATACTGTGTGCTGTTGGAGGAAAGACAGACACATATCAATTAAACAGAATAGAGCACTCAGAAATATGCTTATTCCTACACAAATGTGCACAAGTGATGTTTGACAAAGGTGCAAAATCAATTAAATGAAGAGAAGAATGCTATTTAAGCAAATGGCAATCAGGCATTTCCAAAAACTGTACATCATCCTAAATCTCATACCTTTTACAAAAATTAACCCCAAGTGAATCATTGATTTAAATGTGATATTTAAAAAACTATAAAATGTTTAGAAGAGAATAAGAAAAAAATCAGAATTTAGAACTAAACAGAATTCTTATACTTGTCATCAAAAGCATAAACTAAGGAAATACTGGTAAATAGAAGTTCATCAAAATAAAAGAACTTTGTTGCTTGAAATATCTTGTAATAGAATCAAAGACAAGCTGCAGACTGGGAAAAAATATTTGAAATTACACATGCAACAAAGGACCAGACTGTAGAAATCAATCCCAAAATTCAATAGTTTAAAAAGGGAGAGAAGGCCGGGTGTGGTGGCTCATGCCTATAATCCCAGCACTTTGGGAGGCTGAAGCGGGTGGATCATGAGGTCAAGAGATCGAGACCATCCTGGTCAACATGGTGAAACCCCGTCTCTACTAAAAATACAAAAATTAGCTGGGCATGGTGGCGTGTGCCTGTAGTCCCAGCTACTTGGGAGGCTGAGGCAAGTGAATTGCTTGAACCCAGGAGGTAGAGGTTGGGGTGAGCGGAGATCCTGCCATTGCACTCCAGCCTGGGTACCAAGGAAACTCCATCTAAAAAAAAAAAAGGAGAGAAGCCAGTTTGAAAATGGGCAAAAGATATGAACAGTCATTTTACTGAAATGGATATACAGATGGCAAATAAGCACATGAAAAAATGACCAACATCACAATGAGATATAATTACATACCTATCATAATGGCAAAAATAAATAATATTGAGAACACCAAATGATAGTGACGATAGGGGAATACTGGATCACTCATACATTGCTGGTGAGATTGTAAATGGTTCAGCCACTCTGGACAATAGAATTTACTTTTAAAAAAATGAGCATGCAACTACTCTGTGAATTAGCAATTGCAATCTTGGACATTTAATCCAGGGAAACGAAAATATGTGTTCACACAAAAATCAGTATGTGAAAATTTATAGCACCTTTATTCATCATAGTCAATGATTAGAAACAACCTGGACGTCCTTCTACAGATGAAATGGTAAACAATTCATGCTACTTACTTACCATGGAATAGTACTCGGAAATAAAAAGAAACTAATGATACATACACAGAACAAGAGAATCATACTGAATAAAAAATCAAATCCCGAAAGGTTATATACTGCATGGTTTCATTTATATAATCTTGAGATGAAAAAATTTAAAAATGAAGAAAAAATTAGCAGTTACCAAACATTAAGAATGGAGTGAATAGGGAGGGGAGTGTAACTATAGAAAGGCAACATGAGGGATTCTTAGGGTGATGAAAATATTCTATGACTTGACTGTATCAATGTTAATATCCTCATTGTGCTCTCATACAACTGTCATGCAAGATTTTGTAATTAGAAGAAACCAGGTAAACAGTACACAGGCAATCTCTTTATTATTTTTTACAGCTACCTGTGAATCTACAATAATCTCAAAATGAAGATTGATTTTATAAAACAGAATACAGTGATAATTGTATTATCCTGGCTTTATAATTTCCATTATCTTTATGCCTTTCCTTTATTTTAATTTCTCCCTTCTTACCCTTTCATCTTCCTGTTTAATTTTCTCATTTTCTTTTCTTTCCCGTTTTTTTTTTTTTTTTTTTGAGATGGAATCTTGCTCTGTTACCCAGGCTGGAGTGCAGTGGTGCAGTCTCCACTCACTGCAACCTCCACCTCACAGGTTCAAGCTTTTCTTTTCTCAGCCTCCCAAGTAGCTGGGATTACAGGCGTGCCCCACCACACCCAGCTAAGTTTTGTATTTTTAGTAGCGATGGGGTTTCACCATATTGGTCAGGCTGGGCTCGACCTCCTGACCTCAAGTGAGCCACCCCCTTCTGCCTTCCAACGTGTTGGGATTACCGGCCTGACCCACTACATCCGGCCTTGTTTAATTTTCTTAAACACATCACGTGTCAGATCACTTGTCCTACTTCTCAAATTTTCTCAGTCTCAACTGCTACTCAAATCTTCAACAACATGCTCTGACTCCTCTGCAGTCACAGCCAACCAACTGCACGCATCTTGTACGTGCAGCCAATCACTTTTCCAAGTATCTAGTCCCTCTTTCTGCCACTTCTGGACGCTAGTGAAATGCTACAGTGGACGAGGAAACTCTAGAAGGCAGAGTAATTTTCCAAGTTTGTGGGACAAACTTTTAAAAAGGGTGGAGGAGCAGGGACAGAATGAATGAGATCCACGTACATAAATTTCCTATTACTCCTCTTGGTAGACTCCTTAAGGAATGGCTCTGGCTGCGTCTTCTCGTGGCTCATTGGAAAACATTGACTAGTATGGCAATATAGGTCCTGGCTTTGTTTGCTGTTTTCTACAGAAAAGCACCTTTCCTACCTTTCTTACTTTTTGCTGCCCTGGGGAGTGAACCTCTCCTAAATACAATCAGCAGTTAAACCCTGCTTCAGTGTTTGTTTTTCAGGAAATACGTCTTAATAATTTTTATAGTTTCCACTCCCATACATTTAGTTTTCTCTTCGAATTTCTAGACTAAAGCAGTCAAGAAATATTTCACCTCTGTTTAATTCTTTGGGTTTGTTCTTGTTATTTTTTTTTAATAACAACCAACTAATTTGGAAACAGCATAGCATAGTTGTTTATATAACTAATTCGAGAGTCAGAAATTCCTTGCTTTAACATTTACCACGTGTTTGAATTTAAGTAAACTATTCAAATTTTAGGAGCATGAATAAATTGTTGATAATAATGTGAATGTCACAGGATTTTTAGTAGGATGAAATAAATTACATTTAGAAGCTCATATAAACTACCTAATCTGTAATTAATATTACAGATGTCTATCTTTTTCTTATATTCTTTTCAGCAATGCTTTTAAGCAGTTATAGTTTGCTGGCTTTATCATTGGGGGTCTTCCTGCTTCAGCATATCATTTTTCCAATACATGCGTTTGTTTTAGGATCAGTTCTCAAACTGCCACCTTGATAACAGAGCACAAAAGAGTAACACTTGGATGCCTGGTAGCCAAGTCTTTATACTGCTAGCCATGGAAACATTGTCCAGTTACTTCACCTCTGTTAGCTTTACTCTTCCTGCATGTAAAATGAAAATAATGATATATTGTGAGGGTTAAACATAGCAGTGAGTCCAATAAATACACATGGCGATCACAGCTTCAGGTGTCTCTTCCTCCTGCCCCCCACCTCCCCTCCGTCCCCCTCTTCCTTCCTTCCTATATTCCATCTTGCCTTGAGGTGCTATATCTCTGTGGGTAAAAATTTTCATATATGATTTTGTTTCAGTATGTTAGTAACTACTGTTTCATGAATTTATGGCTTAGAAATACCTGTTTATGGTGGTGTTTTTTTAAATTTCGCAGTGCTAAAATAAAGCACTAGTATTTTTATAGATTAAATGGGGTTCTTGATTAATGCTTTTATGTATTTTCCCCACAATGGTTTTAAAAATTCAGTGTCATAACTCTTTTCTCATTAGTGATTGTTTAATGTGCATATGAAAGGTTATCATTGCCGACAATTTTAAAACATAAATTATATGACATTTGTTGGTATGTTGTAAAAAAACAAAAAGGAAAGTAGATGCATAACTACTGAATGTAGCTATTTAGGAATGCCTTTAGTCAAAAAAAAATGATAAAGATGTAGAGAGAAAAAGAACTGAAGAAAATTAATAAAACAAAAACTAAAAGGAAGCCACTTAAAAAAGCATTGTATAGGTCTTGTTCCTTTCAAGACTGAAATATGATATTAAGTCTAACTACCAATCACTATAGCTTTATTTAAGTACATTAGCCATGGAGAATAGTAATACATTTAGTATTAGCTTGTTTCTCATATTGAGTTACTTACGGATGTTAGTGGCAGTAGAATTGCTGTGATCAAATGAACACATTTAGCTGCACCTGTGTAATTTAAGTGAGACGTTAAATCATAAAAATGTAAACAACAGTGTGTGCTATTTGTCAGAAACTTCCAGGGAAAATTGTCAACTAGGACTTTATTGCTGCTTTGAGAAATAAATGCATGCATCTAGAGTCAGCAGCTTCCTCAAGTATTTCTGTGATAGGTTTTTGCCTTCAATTTTTGTCAAAAATACCGGGATCCAAACACCTGACATCCAGGGTGCTGCTTCAGGTTTTGTCTATTGACAGAGACCTAATTTATTAATTAGGTTGTCCAGTAAAAATTTGCCATGCTTTTTGTACTTTATATCAGCCCTCAACCTTTTATTCTATATTGAAAAATCAGAAAACTGGAAAGAAAGATTCATAGCATACATATTTAAACTGTATGTATAATCAGGATTTAATTTAATCTCCTAGACAAAATTGAACACTTTAAAAACTAAGATAAACATGTTTGTTAGAAGCAACTGTCAAAGAAATTTTTCATCTACAGCAGTGTCATCCAATAAAAATATAACATGAACCACATATGTAATTTTAAAAGTTTTAGTAGCCATGTTTCAAAAACGTGAAAAGAAACAGACATTTATTTTAGACTTACAGTATATCTTAATATCAATTAGTATTTCAATGCTTAGTAGCCACATGTACTGAGAGATGACCTTTGGAAAGCACAGATCTAGAATCTAGACATAATATAAGCTTAAGTGCTGTAGAATCTTAAGAACTGCTATGGGTTTTTTTTTTTGTACCATTATAGACAACTATAACATGAAGCAATAATTAGAAAGTGTTTGAAACAACAATTATTCAGAATTTTAGTATTTCAGAGGCAGAGTTTGAATATGACATACGTGTAGATGGAAAGAAAGTTGTCATAGGAGATTACTTGCTTTACATTTTAAAGTTAATGATTTGTCAAGATGACATAAAGATGCAATCAGGCTGAGGTATGGAAAATAATATATGTCACTGAATTTGCAACTCAATAATTTTAGGGTTAAAATTAGAACTGAATTAAATTAAGTTTTCTTTTTACTTTTCATATACCGTACAAATTGGAATGTAAAGATCGATGAGGGAAGAGAAAACTCTTTTATTTGAATGACCCACGATTAAGTGGGTAAAGAATGTGATCTGTTTGAAAAGGATAACTTAAAGAAACAACAACAAAAAATCCATCCAACTAAGTCCAACACAGTTTAATTTATAAATATTGTTAGTCCTTAAAAGTCAGTAGGCTAATTTATCATAGCAATAAATTTTAATAGAGGAAAAACTTTAATTTTTCTATTTTTAATCATTAAAATTATTTTTTATATTTTGAGACACAAACATGTAATTTGTAAACTTTTAAAAAAAAGTCTGATATGTAACAAATGCATATCCAAATATGCTTCTTACTGTGTATTTTTCTTTAAAATTCACAACTTTGTAAGATGATTTGTTGTATAAAATACACTGTCTCCCCATGATATAAACAAAGAGGTTCAAAAACTTCTTACAGGATGTGGTCATACTATTTTGTGAATGCGATAGGATATGAAATTATTATTAATACATTATACTTTCAAATGGATAAATATTGCATAGAAAATATACTCAAGGATATGTCAAATTGCTAATAGTTTTGGTCATTTATTTCCATGTTTTTACTTTTTAACAGTATAAAAGTAATTTTAATTTCATAATAAAGTTAATGAGTTTTATCTCCTCATACAAAAAAATATAAATTATTATGTTTGAATTAATAAAAAGTAAAAACTTCTCTTAATCAAAAATATCCAAAAGGAAAAAGACAAAAGCTTAGGAGAACTATATGTGACAAATATGACAATAACCTTACTGTACAAATAATTAGAACAAATAGATTAAAAATAAGGATTCTAAGAAAAGAATAGTCAAAGCAAAAGGAAAATAACACAAAAAAATCAATCTCACTAATAACCAAATGAATAAAAATTTTAAGCGTGAAATATTTTCAAACATTAAGTTAGTAAATGTTTTTTAAATAATAAATATATATTATTAGAAAACATTAGACGAAACACTCCATTTATTCGTTATCAGTGGAAATACAAATTGGAATTAACTGTCTTGGATGTAATTTGACAAGACTATCCGTAACTCTACAGAAATCTTGCCTTTATCCTAAAGACATAGTAAAAAATATTGCACTAAAATTTAAGTATAAGACATTTATTCCAATATTATTATGTTTCTTTTTTGTTGTTAAAAATAAGATATCTAAATGTGTAAAAAATCTTTAAAATGGCAAAGTAAATAATGATATATTGACTAAAATGAACATTTTCCAGTTATTAAAAATAATGTTTTAAAGGAATATGATATAAAGTTTGTAATCTTAGTAAAAACAACAGAAAAACATATGTTTATTAACAGTTAACAAAGCAGCAATAAGTAACCACACTTTAAAATAAATAAGTAAAAGATATCAAATTATAAATTAGTGTTATCTGTATTGGATTGCCTTGCCAAGCATTCACAAAGTGAAACCTCTTCAGTGTTTTCATTAATGTTTTAAGTCATTTAATCAAGTACTTTATAAATAAAATTGAAGCTGAATAAGTGTTTAAAAACCTTTGTAAGGGTTCATGAAAGCAAAAGCCTAAAGCCACATGCCATGTGAGAAACATTCATTCATCTTTGTATGGTGAAAATGGCTAAAATAATGTATGGAAAACAATATGGTGGTATATTGTAATGTGTTCTTTGTCAGTAAACAATGTTCAAAAAGGTAGAAGCCTTATTGCTGAAGATTTAAAGAAACAGGTGTTACAGCGAACTCTGTAGGGTGAAAGGTTTGCAGTACAGCAGGATCAAAGTAAGGAAGCTTCTACATGCCTTGAATTATACTTGATATTATAATTTTTTTTTCAATTTTAACATACATAAACTATGAGCATTCAAAGGAAGATAGTATTTCACTAAGAAATAACTTATTTAATGAAAACAGTAGTAAAACTGTACAGTAGCTTCTTTTACATGACTAAAAATAAAAGAAAACCATTGTGATATGTCACAGATTTAACACTTCAATTGAATTCATTCATCCTGTCATGCCCAGGAAAACTTTTATAGCAGAGATTTTAAGCCAGATATACAAAGTGCTACCAACTATCATTAGTTTGAATTATTTGATCAAAATAAGCTACTTTAAATATAGTCAACTTTTAAAATAAATGTATTATAAAATTCAACATAATTATCAAAATTATGGCACATGGATCAATGTGTGAAGGCTATTCAAACAGCAGAGATCTTAAAAGAGTTGCTGAATTTAAGAAGATATGTGTTCTTTTTCAAAAATCAAGTGTTTCAAATTTACTTTTCTCTGATGATAAGCACTGCCAGTAATATGCTAGCCACCTAACAGATAAGGAAACTATCAGTCTGCCCATTTAAGATAAAGGCTATATTTTAATAGTAAGCAAGGAGTAATTGTTTTTGAAAGAATATCACATTATGCACTGTACATTTTGAAGACTATCATTTTGATGTTCTTCTGCCATTATATGATTTGCTGCTCAAACTAATAGACTAGTCTTATATACTCATATCTGTACATTAGAAATAGAAAATAAGATTTTTGAAATTTTAGTATTCTTTAAAATAGATAATTTTATGGAGTCATGAACCTGTTCATTACATGTATAAAACCATGACACCTTCAGATTTATTTAAAAGCACAACCAATTAATATTTTTTTAAAAATTGTACAGTTTCCCTGTACATTGAATAATTGGACAATGGGTTTGAGTAGAGAGTGTCATGATTTAGAAATGCACCCAGTGATGCAAGCCTTCCTTATTTCTTTGTAAAATATCTATTTTGGCTATGATAGCCATTAAAACAATGTAGTTAAGTAAGCAACTTAGAAACAGATTGCTATATCACAAAGTATTGAAACAATAATTTAATTGTTATTTAATGGTACTATTGTAATTTATAATATACTAGTCATTAGAGAAATGCAAATCAAAACCACAATGAGATACCATCTCATGCCAGTTAGAATGGCGATCATTAAAAAATCAGGAGACAACTGTTGCTGCAGAGGATGTGGAGAAATAGAAACACTTTTACTCTGTTGATGAGAGTGTAAATTAGTTCAACCACTGTGGAAAACAGCGTGAAAATTCCTCAAGGGTCTAGAACTAGAAATACCATTTGACCTAGCAACCCATTACTAGGTATATACTCAAAGGATTATAAATTATTCTGTTATAAAGACACATGCACACGTATGTTGATTGCAGCACTGTGCAAAATAGCAAAGACTTGGAACCAACCCAAATGTCCATCAACAATAGACTGAATAAAGAAAATGTGGCACATATATACCATGGAATACTATGCAGCCATATAAAAGGATGAGTTCATGTCCTTTACAGGGACATGGATCAAGGTGGAAACCATCATTCTCAGCAAACTGACACAAGAACAAAAGACCAGACACTGCATGTTCTCACTCTTTAGTGGGAGTTGAACAATGGAACACATGGACACAGGGAGGGAAACATCACACATCGGGGCTTCTTGGGGGGTGAGGAGGTAGGGGAGGGATAGCATTGAGAGAAATACCTAATGTAGATGACGGGTGATGGATGCAGCAGACCACCATGGCAAGTGTATAACTTTGTAGCAAACCTGCACGTTCTGTACTTGTACCCCAGAACTTAAAGTATAATAATAAAAAATTTTTGTAGAGACAAAAATTTTTAAATAGTATTTCATTTTTATATCTAAATTTATATTATTAAATTCTTCAGCATTTTTAATATATCTCTACAATAGTACATCTTTAAAGTACATGTTAATAAATGTTAATATGCTGTGGTACATTTTTTACAATCTGTATTGTCTGACTGACCACTGCTCTAGGCTGAGGTTATCATTAGCTTGGCAAAGGGCAATCTCTACCTGGCTCAGATGAGTTCATACAGTCTTGAGGCCAATAGCCTTGTAGGAATAAAGACTGTGCTTTTGCTGGTCATTTTTTTCTATCATATGTCTTACCCTTATCGACTTTATAGAGAACAACAAGTTAATCTGTAAAAATTTTTTAGAATTTTGGTATGTGTCCAAATGTTAATTTCATATGACCCTGTTAGTACTTCATATGCGAAAAATTAATATATAAGACATTTATACTTATGTGATTTTAGCTATGAAAAAAATACTTATATACAAGTTCCTACAAAAATTAGGAGGCAATATACTAAATGATAATAGTTTATATACTAAATTATACTGTATACTACATGGTAGAATTAATGATAACTCTTATTTATATACTTGGTCATGTTTTAAGTTTGTGATAAGAAATGAAACTGGGTATTAGGAAACATAATCAGCTTAATTGTTTCCAGTATTTATTCTCCTACAATAGTATAAACATGGTGTAAGTTTTTATTTATATGAAAATAAATAAACATGCAAATTATCACTACAGGTTATATAGTGACTAAATATTCACAAAGGAAGTGTATCTCCCAAGGAAAGGAATGTGAATGCTCTTCAGTCTCCTGCATGTTCAGCAGTACTAATGACTCACACCCTTCAGGAATGAATGTTTGAGTCATTCCTCTGGGCAAAGAACCACAACCAGCTGAGGTGTGTGCTGAGTGTGAAGGAAATATGAAATTGATTGAAAGAAGATATTTACGAGGTGCATCCATGTGACCAGTTTCAGAAAAAAGGACTGTAATAGTCATGAGTATTTTTTTATTTTGACACAAATATGTTTATATATATACACCAAATATTGTTGTTCTTTCCCCTCTCTGATTTTCTTATTATTTAGATCAGTATTTAATTTACAGAAGAATATCAAAGGAGAAGAGTAATAATCACTCAAAGACTTCCTATACTTTTCTAGAGAAGAGCGTAGCCTATTTTTGATTAAACATGAGATAGTTATGTAGAAGTATGACTCTGTTACTGTCTTTATTTGGAGATCAGTGAGGTTTTAAGATATGTATATGAATGCCAAGTTGAGAAGAGGCGAACTGTGGTGGCTTTTCATGTGTCAAATTTGCTCTTCTATACTATAGTTTCCAGAGTTCCCTTTCTACTAATTTTCCAGTTAAGTTGAGTTTCAAGGGATGTTCTCTCGCAAAAGTTGGATTTTGGAAGGAAGCAGTAATTTGTAGCATGCATATGCCTTCTCCTAATAAACTGGTTGCTGATTTGAAGAGATTTTGCAGATGTGATTAAAGTATTTGATCAATTAACTATAAGTTAATCAGTTGTACAGTCTTTAAAAGAGAGTTTATGCCTTCTCAGTCAACAAGACACTGCCTGTAAACAACAAATTATAGATTGAGATTTCATCCCACTTGTAACTTCCCTTCTTGGCTGTATGCTCTAAAGATTTCAGATTTGTTTATGTATATATATACACATATCCCCACATGTTTACCTCAAAATGTATATGTTTGGATAAACATGCAGAGATAGATATATCCATCCTACTGATTCTGCTTCTCCAATCAAACCTTAATATAAGCATCATTAAGAAAGATTTCTAGCCAAGAGGTATCTTTGTTTAATATATATAGCAAAGGCAATGGCATTAACAACTACTTACAGCCTGTTAACTCATCAACTATTTTTTAATAAATGCATCTTTCAATATCATAGTTTCAAATCCTAGATGGAATTTCTCTAAGTTTCAACATATATTTAACACATTTCTTGTTTCTATTACAAAATATTATCTATTAATCAGAAAGATAATTATCTTCAGTTATTGTTTACATTCTAATAGTGCAGGTTTATTGTTTCATTTCATAATTTAGGAGGGAATTGTCAATTTATGTATTGAACACAATAAATAATATATTAGAGCTAAATGGGTAATTTGATTATATACTTATATCTCCATTTTCTGCAGGCATGGCAACTACAAACCGTGCTTTCAAGGTCCTTGTGACATTATCAATCTATTAATTATCTTATTTTATTTAATTCCACTGTACAGACTCTGCAGGAAGTATTTGATCCAGGATGATTTAGTGACCTCTCTCAAATGGCTTTTATGGGAACCAGGGAATAAAACGCAGCAAGCTATATAATAAGAGGGCATATTAACCTTAACTGCTTTGGCATCAAGATACTGCTCTTTGTTTCATGGTGTAAGGGACAAATGAAATAAGAAGACAAGATAAAATAGTTGACTAACTCACACTGAAATACATTTTAAGCCCTTTTTGATTAAAGAATTGCATTATCTCACACTTTACAAAGACATGTACTTTTAAAAAATAACATGAAGGGAATCTCTAAAGTTAACATTAAATCCACATATTCAGTAATTCAGCTCAACTCCGGCCAATTAGCTATTTTCAGAATTAGAACCAGAACCCAGGACTAACTGGCCTGGTTTTGGGCTGCGATACAATGTTGGCTTTCCTTTTACTAGGGCATCTAGCTGATGTGTCTCTACTTCGTAAGTGCTGTTTTAGGTTCTCAGACTATGAACTGACTGGCCTGTGTCCTGTGCAAGCATTAACTCTAGTTGATTTTCTAAGACCTACCACTTACAGCTATATGAAAAAGTCTGTCATAGTAAAGATCCCCATTAGCTAATTTGCAGCAGAGCTCTAAATTCCCAAAGTAAGGAGGAGCTTCCCTCATTCATCCTTGCTGCTCTTCTTAGACCAGATTGGAAAGCCTTCGCATTTCTTGTTTTTTTCCCCTCTCTGATACAGGGCACACACATACGCACAGACACACACACACACACACACACACACACACACACACACACCCACCCACCCACCCACACGGGCATTCTAGATAAAATTCCAAGGTTCTCCTTGCATTACACTGGACTCCAGTTGAACTCTGGTGCCCTACCTAAAGAAGAGTCATGTTACCTTCTTCCTGATCTGCAGGGAAAATATTCCTAAAAACAGTGTTCATAAATTTGGAGACAGAAAAACACTATGATTACATCATCTAACCTACTAAATAATTATGATGTATCCAAAAGAGTAAAATGTTTGTTTCTTCAAATGAGTTTAAAAACACAATAATTTAAGCATATGGATATTTATCACAATTTAGATTGGCAGTACATATATATGTATGTGTGTATATATATATATATATATATATATATATATATATATTATACACATATACAGTTGATCTTCATTATTCATGGTACTCCTGTTCTATAAAACCACTATGAACACTACATTTTTGTTCCTAGGAGAAATTGTATGTATATATATCTGCATATATATATATATATATATACACACACACACACATGTGTCTATGTATACACACTCATCTTTCGTAGATTATAATCATAAATCTTAAAAACAATAAATCCTGGCTGGGCACGATGGCTCATGCCTGTAATCCCAGCACTTTGGGACGCCAAGGTGGATGGATCACCTGAGGTCAGGAGTTCGAGACCAGCCAGGCCAACATGATGAAACCCCGTCTCTACTAAAAATACAAAATTAGCCAGGCATGGTGGTACATGCTTGTAATCCCAGCTACTTGGGAGGCTGAGGCAGGAGAATCACTTGAACCCTGGAGGTGGAGGTTGCAGTGAGCTGAGATTGCACTACTGCACTCCAGCCTGGGCAAGAAGAGCAGCAAAACTCTGTTTCAAAAAAAAAAAAATCTGGAATAGTTTATTGTCTTTATTTTACAAAGGAGAAAACAAGATTCAAAAGTGTGAAGTGACTTGCATAAAGCCATGCCTCAAATAGGTGCCGGAATGGGGATATAAACACTGACCAACTGGTCCCAGACCAGAGCTCTGTCCACTACACTGCACCACCCTTGACCTCCATCCTCTAGAACTGAGACAAGAAGGCTTTGTTTTTCCTTCACTGGAACTTGCCCAGTAGCTGACTCAAATGTTTCACTGCTCCGGTGCATGGTCACAAATGACTGCAAAAGTGCTGCTAGTATTGATTTTGACATTATAAATAAATTTTAGCAAGTAGGAAAATTCACAAATATAGAATCTGCAATAATGAGGATTTGTTGTGTATATGGTCAGTAAACACGTCAATAAATTCAAATTAGTAAAATATCATGCGTTGAAAAATGTGAGTAGATAGAAATGTCAAAATTTATCATAGGTATGAGATTATGAATAAATGTGTTAACTATCTGATATTTTCTAAAATGAAAATATACTAATTATAAAATAATGCTTTACTAGAACAGCCAGTTTTGATTTTCTGCTCTAGAGAATAACTTCAGCATCATAGAAGCATCCAGATATTCAAAATGCATTTTTAAAAAACTAAAAGCTGACATTTAATTATCCACTTTGGAGTATTCACAATAGTATGGATAATCAAAAGTTGTTAACTTCATTGTAAACCAAACATTAAATGAAGACATTATTATTATTTTAAATGAATATTTCGATTTTCAGAAACTTCGATTTCTTTGTAGATTTGTTAACTTCTTTGAATGGTTTATTTTTTTATTAATATGTGTGTGTGCATGTGCGTGTGTGCGTGTGTGTCTTTTACTACCAAGGAAAGGCAGACTTTAGAAGGGAAAGAGGAAAGTGAATAAGAAAAGAATAAAAATTTCTCAAGTGATATTTCAACAATACATTTAATTTTTATTCTAATGTTCTAAGCAATATATGGAAATGACTGCTTTTTACAAAAGCAATTTTCTTTCTGGCTTGATGAAAGTAAAAATCCCTGTATGTTCAAATTCATTTCAAACTTCAAAGGACAGAACAGCCTTGGCGTTGGCGTGATTCTTACAAGCAGTTGGATAAATTGACTACATAATGAGTCCTTGGCTGTTCCTAACCAAAACTTTGTTGGACAGGTTCATTTACAATCCTCAAACAGAATGACCTTCCATCTGGCTTAATGGCCCCTAGATTGCTGCAAATTCGACCTGACATTTCCTTATGGGTTAGTTATTAAATTATATCACAGAACACAATAACATAATTTGGTTTCAGAGCCTAAGTGAAAGTGATAGTCCAGCAGATTAAGATGTAAAATTCCTTTGCAAAATTAAGTTATTTATAATCTGATGCATACCCCCTTGTTTTATCTGCCATATAATATAATTACTTTCCACAGTACAGTAGCTGCATATACTGACAATGCTGACAGAACAGAAATGGCATTTGAAGAGGAGAAAAGAACTTCAGTGGGCAGGTAACTGACTTTTATAGTTATCTTTCTAAAGTGAAATCACTTGCAATTTTTGCTTTTATTTTTTTTCCTTAATGGAGTTGATCCATTAAGCAGTGCTTCTCTCTTTTGTCTAATAGTATTAGACATACTTAACTGTATGAACTGCAGTTTCTTAATTCATCCTGAAATATCTGCTTTGACATGATTAATACCAATATATTTTTAAATTTAGGGTTTCATCTATTTAGCTGCTTCTATCAGTTGTGGTTTAGTGAAAAATAAAGCAATGTCTCCTTTGTTATTGTATCAGATATTGGAATTCCTAACTGTGCCTCTTTAATGGTTTGGATAAGTTTCTAAGACCAATAAAGCTAAAAGAACAACACATTTCTACAATTATTCATACACAATGTAAAATTTCCTTTAGTCAGATTTTTACCATTAAGAAAAGAAAAATTTGAAGGTAGGATTTGCCTACAGCAACAACTAGAATTTTCATTCTAACAAATTCTTCTCATGTATTTCACAGTGAAGGACTCTACCCTGCCTGTGTTTAGTCTCTTTTGTAGAATTTTCTAACTTCACATTTACTCTTATTCTGTTCATAACAGGTGCTGCTTATCTATCATCAACACAGCTTTAGTTGAATCTTCATTCAAGCAAATTTTTTGAGCACCTACAAATTGGGCCCTGTGTAGATTTTATAAAAAGAAAGATAGCAATAGAAATAATGACAATATGACAATAGTAACTAAAATGTGGTATAATACAAGATCCACTAGTGTACAGATCTATTTTAGTTCATATAAATGTTCCAAGTGTCTAAGGTGCACCTGAAACATAAGAGGACCTCAGTAAACATTTGTAGAATAGCACTTACTGTGTGTTGTATATTCTCATTGAATCTTTAAGATGTCCCTATTTTGGTAGATACTATTTTCTTCTTATTCCACATAAGAAAATTAATGTACAAATATGTTAAATCGCTGATAATAGCCAATCATGTATTGAAGCCAGAGTCTATTTCAGAGCCTATTCTTTGAGCAATTATCTTATTGCCTCTTCCTGCCCTCAGGAAGCACACTCACAAGTTTATTCCAATGAAGACATCCAAAATTAAGTTTAGCAGGTGATCTTTGCACATTTATGAGGACTTTTTTATACTCGGCTCTAGTCTAGTTCCATAATGGCACTATATAAATTAGAAGAAGTTTCAACTCTTTGCCAAAACCAGTTTGAGTCAATGAGAGTCACTTTACTTTAAGGAATATCATTTCTACATCACTGACTGTATCGACAGTTAATTCTTTGCACATCCTATCTTCCAAACTATATTTCACTTCAAGGAATATCATTCCTACATCACTGACTTTATCAACAGTTAATTCTTTGCACGTTCTGTCTTCCAAACTACATCACTTCCAGCTTTCCGTGCTAAGATTAAAGCTGATTTCATGCATTAGGCCTTTCCTCATTTAATAGTATTTACCAGTTCACATACCACTTAATCTAATTGGGCTGTCTCTGTAAATCCAAATAACGTTACATCAGATGGAAAACATCAAACTTATATGAAGTCACAAAACCCTACAAAATGAATATTTTTCTTCTTTCTAAATTGTTGAATAACAGCATTTCTGCTGATTACCTATCTTTCCCCACTCCTCAAAATATAAAAATACACACATACTGTGTCACACATGTGTATTGTTGTTTTATTTTGGAGGAGTTAGAGATTTGAACTCAGTGACCATCATGTATCTGAAGCTCATCACATAGCTTAAATAAATACACAAACGAGGTCTTTTCTACACTGTTAACATTTGCACATGGTTCTTTCTTGAGAGTTAAAGGAACTCAGAGAGTGCTCAATAAATGCCATAGTTATTTCTACATCATGGCATTTAAAGCTTGCAACTTACTTTCCGAACTAAGATTTTCTTTGTAACTCTTTAGGAACACTATAAGACAAGTAATCAATGTTTTACACCTGAAGGTATAGACTCCGAAGTTTAAAAACTAGTGACCAGGAGGATCAGCCAGCTAGTGGAGTCATGGATTTCCACTTTTTTTTTTTTTTTTTGAGATGAATTATTCGGCCAATAATGTATTATCACCTTGTTACATAGCTATTATGAGTTAAGTCCCTCCACCTACCTCTGTATCCTACCATAAATCCCCTTTCTATCATATATGCTTCAGCCAAATGAATAACCAGTTCACTGCTTCTTTTTCTGCCTCTGTTCATTTGTTCTTACCCTCGTGGGCAGTCACTGCTCCCACGGCACCCTCCTTCTTAAGGCACTCCTCCTCCACAGACTGAAATCCTACTAGTCTTAAATGGTCAAATTTAGATATTAGCTACTCTCTAATATCGTATTTACCAAATGAATGTAAATTCTCCATGTGGTGTATTCCCATACTCACAGTTTACCCCTAAACAGAAGTTACCTTACACTGTAGTTCTTCTTTTTTTTTTTTTTTGAGATAGAGTCTCCCTCTGTCACCAGGTGCCAGAATGGAGTGCAGTGGCGCGACCTCGGCTCACTGCAGCCTCCGCCTCCCAGGTTCAAGCAATTCTCCTGCCTCAGGCTCCTGAGTAGCTGGGACTACAGGTGCATACCACCACGCTCAGCTAAGTTTTGTATTTTAGTAGAGACGGGGTTTCATGATGTTGGCCAGGATAGTCTCAATCTCTTGACCTTGTGATCCGCCCACCTCGGCCTCCCAAAGTACTGGGATTATAGGCGTGAGGCACCGTGCCCGGCCTACACTGTAGTTATTCTTAATCTCAATTTAGTTTACCTCCTAGGTTATAACTATTCAAGTGTAAAGGTAATATGAGGAAAGTTAAAAAAAATTCAAGAAAAATTGAATCAAAGGATAAAAATAAAATATGTAAACTTCATTTTTTAACATAAGCTCCATTAGGTTCAAGACATTTTTGTAAGCAATGAAGCCAGCCATTTAATCCATCCCTAAAGAAAAGAGAGTCTTGGAAACTTAACTAAGCCATGGTACTCATTTTACATTATGACCTAAACAAAATGGGTGCCATCTACAATAGATTTTTAAGATTGCGAAAGAAAAGTAAGTCAGACGGAGCCAAATCAGGACTATAAGATGGGTGCCTAATGATACTCAAAAAGAACTTCTGACAAAATTGTTCTTACTTGATGAGAAAAATGAACAGAAACTTTGTCATGGTGGAGAAAAACTCTGCTGAAACTTTCCTGGTTTTTTTCTTCTAAAGATTTAGCCAACTTTCTCCAAATACTATCATAATAAGCAGATGTTAATATGCTTGAGCCCTCCAGAAAGTCAACAAGTAAAATCCATTAACCTTCCCAACACACTATCATTATGAGCTTTGATCTTGATCAGTTCACTTTTGCTTTCACAGGACCATTTTCGCCTCTTGGTTGTCATTGCTTGATTGTGCTTTGTCTTCAGGATTATACTGGTAAAGCTATGTTTTACCTTTTGTTAGAATTCTTCAAAGAAATACTTCAGGATATTTATCTCATTTGTGTAAAATTTCTGTTGAAAACTCTGCTTTTGTCTGAATTTGATCTGGGTGCAATGGTTTGGTTAGTCACCAAATGGAAAGTTTGCTCGACTTTAATTTTTTAGTTAAAATTGTGTAAGTCAAACCAGTTGAGGTACCTGTGGCATTGGCTGCTCTTTGTGCTGTTAATCATCAGTTTTCTTCAATTAGGATACAAACAAGGTAAACTTTCTCCTCTCAAATTAGTGTGGATGGGTTGCCTCTTTAGGCTTCATCTTCAACATCATCTAGTCCCTTCTCAAAACAAGTTATTCATTTGTAAATTGCTATTTTATTTGAAGCAATTTGACGCCATAAACTTTTCATAAATCATAGTGATTTCACCATTTTTCCATCTAAGCTTCCCCACAAATTTGATGTTTGTTCTTGCTTCAATTTTAGCAGAATTCATGTTGCTCTGCTCTTTTCAAACTTATGTCTTATCTTTCTTAGTGCCTCAAGTCAGATCCTATGCAGACATGTTATAATAAGTTAGTTCTAGTTTATTGGGTGGAAAAAAATGTATACCTAATTTTTCCATAATATGCATCTTCTGTGAACTTTTGAAGCTCCTATGTGCTCTGCTCCCCTCATCATACTCTCACTCTCGCATGCGTACATATACATGCGGTGTGCTAGTGAACTGGCTCTCCAAAAAGTGAAGGAAAGAAAGAGTAGTGGTGTGCGTGTGTGTGTGCGCGCGCGCGTGTGTGTGAGTGTTTGACTATTTCAATGGTATCAATAGTCTTTCATGGACAATTTCAAGCTACCAGTAGTTTAACAACCACCTTGCAAAATTTCTTAATGTTTTAACAATTGGCTCTTGCTCATTTTAGGAGGTAACTTATAGTTTATGTATACGTATTTACACTGGCATAGTTGTATGTGCACAATAAATAATAATAAGCAACAAAGAAGATCAGCATGAAAGAGTGTGGCACAGGAAGGTAGGAAGGCAGGAACCTATAAAGGAAAATTTTTCCTCATTTCTGCAGTACTAACAAAGCAAGGCAGCATAATATTACTCTTCTTTTCCATTATTCTTGAATTGTTTGTGAAGCCTATTCTTGGTCTTCTCAGCTTCTCTCTGTTACAGCCTGCCCTCCACCCGTCAATACACACACACACACTCTTTGCCAATGACTTTTCTTCTTTCTTTGGTTCTTCTCATCTAATAGTAAAACCTCAGCTAGAGGAAAAAATCCATAGTAGTAGAATTTGAATAGTAGATTATTAGCATCCTACACAATTCATAATTCCCCCTTGAGCAGTCCATTCTGCAGGCTCTTATCCAGACTAGAACACTCTAGTCTTATGAGTTTACACATTTTACTTCTTCAGGAGACTAACCAATGTGTTGTTCTCCACTGGTCATTACCCTACCTTTGTCATCTTCTTACCTACTGGTTCTTCAGGCGTTTCTTGAGATGAAGTTACTAAAATCTCAGTCTGTCTTTGCTTATGTTCTTGCCAGTGAGCACATAGAAGTTACTCAGGAACATGATATTTACTTCTTTCTGAACCAGCCTGCTAGCTACAAGGCATCTTTAACATATATTTGTGATTTGGTTGCTTTATAAAATTGCACGCATTACAAAAATGCCCAGGGAATAAACCAAAGAATTAGCACATTAATTACAAGTAAAGCATTATAGAACAACAGTAATTAACAACTCTAGTTTTTTAGTGCTATCATTTATGCTGGGCCACTAATAGAAAAATAACAAGAATGGAAGAGGGCAATATAGTTACTAAATGTCAATCTACCTATATAGCTATCTATCCAACTACCTACATATCACCTTACTAAAGATTTGTAGTCAGTCACCTGGAGCGTTTTGTCTTGATTCTACTACTTTCTACCATTGAAAAAACACAATTCAGTTAAATTCTCCAATTTCTATACTTTTATCTGTAAGAATGATATCTGTTTTACCAGTGATAGTGTTTCTAATTTCTGGCCGTATTCTTCCCAGTATTTGTTTCAATCTTCATTTCCTCTGACTTGCAACAAAAATGGCATACTTTGGAAATCATTCACAGTTACTGAGATGGAAATCATTCACATTCCATTGAGATGGAAATGGCCTAAACCTGCAGCATAATACATGTAGTCTAGGGAAATAGGTGAGTTTAATAATAGTGACATTTTCAAAATGAAGTAAGAATTTTTTTCACATATTATACATTTTTGATTGCATACCATTTTAAATATCAACTTTTCCCCTGACCTTTCTTCTAGTCTCTCTATAAAGATATTTCTTCCAGGACTATATAATATCTGCTCCTCAGTGTGACCTCTCTGATCAGCATCCTAGAGATATTATTATTATTATATTTGAGACAGAGTCTCACTGTGTTGCCCAGACTGAAGTGCAGTGGCATGATCTTGGCTCACTGCAACCTTCACCTTGCAGGTTGAAGCAGTCCTTCTACTTCAGCCTCCCAAGTAGCAGGGACTGCAGGCATGTTCCACCCTGCCCACCTAATTTTTCTATTTTTAGTGGAGACAGAGTTTTACCATGTTGACCAGGCTGGTCTCAAACTTCTGACCACAAGTAGTCCTCCCACTTCGGCCTCCCAGAGTGCTGGGATTACAGGCATAAGCCACCGTGCCTGCCCTATTAAATTTTTTTTTAATGGTTACCACAATGTGTTTTTATTTTATGTCCTTGTTTTACTTTTTGTTGCTTTTAGTAGTTCTTGCACACTAGAATATAAGCTTCCTGTTGGCAATTTTAGTGTGTTTTGACCACCTTTATATCCCTAGAACCTAACGTTATAGCTGGCACAACCGATGCCCACTGACTGAACCAATGAGGGGTAGACATAATACATGAAATTAGGAGAGACCTAATAAATAATAGTTTTACAATGGAAACAGAAAGCTTATTTGTTCTTGTGGAAGCATAGAGTACATCATCCTATACATAGGTCATACTGACACACCCAATGTAAATTAATGAATCAGATCAGAAAGAGCCCAACCCATCAGTTTTCCTCAAAATCTTACATTTTCAAGTAAATAGAATCTCTGGGTCATTGTCTCAATTGAATTCTTATACATGATTTTTTTAAAATTTCATTATTCTCTACTTAGGTACTACAATTAATATTTCTATAAACATTTTATTAGGGTGTTTTTGTAGCCCTAACATAATTTGCAATAACTACACATCTTCAAACCTTGAATAATAATAGAAAGGTATTTTGTATTTGGGAAAGGTTAACTATATATATATATATGTAATCAACCTACGTTTTACTTAAATCCAGTGTTTCTTTTCTTGAGATTAAATAGCCTCCTTGCTTTGAGGGTAGGGGAAGACAAAAGAAAAAGAAGGAAAAAAAAAACCCTATTGACTTTCACTTTCACATTTTCATGTGAAAAAGATATCTCAGTCACTTCTAACACATCTTAATTGCTTCATTATATTTTTATAGAGCACCTGAATTGCTTGGAAGAAGCTTAATTAAAATGGTGCTTGTTTTATAGTTAGCGGAAATGCAAAAAGCACATATCTTGCAGCACAATCAATCATATTTTTTCTTTGCTGCAGTCTCAAAGACAGTATAGACTGAGCAGATTAATAAGGCACTGAAACATTTGAGCACCATCAGAATTTAGATGTGTGCATCTTCTTGGACCCAAGCCTCTCATAAACTTTAATATAATCTTTCCTTGAATCTATGGCATCACTTAATGAATCGCTGGCCTTAATTTATTTTGTGGTCTGACTGTACATTTGCCAATTCTGTGCATTATGGGAGAAAAGAAATTTTCAGTACAGCAGCGGTTATCATTAGGCACAAATTCACACTGCATTTATAGTTGGTTTCACTATTATTTTCAGTTGAAATTATTGGAAAGTACAAGATATAGCTTGGAGTCATAATTCAGTGCAGGCCTGCTGTGTGGCTTTGACTAACAATTTATCTGTGTTTATTTTCCTTTCTAAACAAAATGGACTTCTTTCCTGGAGATAGGCAATATAATAAACATTTTGTGTGTTTTTGAGTAAAGATTGCTGAATGTAGAGAGGATAGAAGTATAGAATTTGAGAGAGTTTATGTAGGAAAAAAAGCCCTTGCAACACCTGAGAGTAGCATCTGCATAGCAATTCCTAGAAGTTTCCAAAATGACTAAGTGGCTCACCACAGGACTCTTGCAACAATGTTGTTCTAGCTTGTCACTGACATTTTTTTCTCTTATAATCACAGTCATGTTAGAATTTCTGAGCTTTTTAAGGTCTACACTAGAATCTGTTTTATTTCTTCTCTGGGAGTGGACAATTAGGATCTTTTTTGAAGTATCCCTTACCTTGACTTTTTTGATAATTTACTCAAACCTATAATAAAGCATTCATGCATTTGTCATACATTCAATAACTATCATTTTTTACTATGTTACTAGCACAGATGAAGTCAGATTTTATTGCTTTTGATATCAGGGCCTAATTATTGCACATAGATATGAGATATAGAATATAGGCTAGCATATAAACAATATGATCCTCAGAACAAGAATGAAATTATAAACATTAAAATATGTATATTTTGGAGGAAACATTCATAGAGAAAATTTCTAACCAGTACAATATTGTGTTAAATTTTCTGCATGAATAAAGTGATCTAGCTCTGATTTATTATAAATGCTAGTACACAAGGAGACTCATAGAGTAACATGAATGTCACAGGTAAATAGTAAACAATTCTCCTTTAGTGGAAGTAGTTTTGAATTATAAAATAGAACTAATACTCCTACCTTTCTCCCCACTACCAAAAAAATGCACACACAAGCACACACACACACACACACACGCACAGAAGAAATTTAGTTACAGAGACAACAACAACAAAAAAGGAGAATACTATAAGCTTAGGGTTGAAAACCTCAGGTTTCTTTTACTTTATGTAGAATAACCTACCATGATTTAATTAAAGTTACCTCTAGTTAGATAAATAGCAGTATGGGATAGAATATTTACCCTAGGTGTTTAAGAGAATGAAGCTGGTATAGTGAGTTCAATAGTAGCTGTATTAGTCTGTGTTCACACTGCTGTAAAAAACTGAGACTACTGTGTGGCTTTGACTAACACTTAATATCTGTGTTTATTTCCCTCTTTAAACAAAATGGACTTTCTTCCTGGAGCTAGTTGATATAATAAACATTTTGTGTGTTTTTGACTAAAGATTGTTCAAGGTAGAGGGTATAGAAGTAATTTATAAACAAAAGAGGTTTAATTGACTCACAGTTCCACATGGCTGGGGAAGCCTCAGGAAACTTAAAATTATGGTGGAAGGAGAAGGAGAAGCAAGTGCCTTCTTTACAAGGTGGCAGGAAAGAGGGCACAGGGGAGACTGCTACATTTAAATAATCAGATCTCATGAGAACTCTCTCACTATCATGAGAATGGCATGGGGGACACTTCCCCCATCAGCCAATCACCACACACCGGGTTCCTCCCTTGACAGGTAGGGATTACAAAAGATAAGATATGGCTGAGGACATGGAGCCAAACCATATTATTCTGCACCTGACCTTCCCAAATTTCATGTCTTTCCACATTTCAAAACTAATCTTGCCTTCCCAACAGTCCCCCAAAGTCTTAACTTATTCTAGCATTCACTGGAATCAGCATCAAAAGTCCAAGTCCGAAGTCTCATCTAAGACAAGGCAAGTCCCTTCTACCTATGATCCTGTAAAATCAAAAACAAGATACAATAGAGGTACAGGCACTGGGCAAATGTTTCCATTCCAAATGGGAGAAATGGACCCAAACCAAGAGGCCACAGGTCCTATGCAAGTCCAAAATGTGACTGGGCAGTCATTAAATCTTAAAACTGCAAAATCTTCCTTTACTCCATCTCTCACATCCAGGGCATGCTGATGCAAGAGGTGGGCTCCCACATCTTTGGGCAGCTCTCCCACTGTGGTTCTGCAGGGTACAGACCCTGTGAATGTTTTAACAAGCTGGCATTGAGTGCCTGTGGCTTTTCCAGGCACACAGTGCAAGCTGTTGATGGATCTACCATTCTGGGGTCTGGAGGACTCTTCAAAGAGTTCCACTGGGCAGTGATCCAATGGGCCCTCTGTCTAGGGCCTACAGCCCTACATTTCCCCTCTGCATTGCTCTAATACAAGTTCTTCACAAGAGCTGTGCCCCTGCAGCAGACCTCTGCTGGACATCCAGGCATGTCCATACATCCTCTAAAATCTAGGCTAAGGTTTCCAAAGCTCAACTCCTGTCTTCTGCACACTCACTGGCTTAACATCATGTGGAAGCTGCCAAGACTTGGGGCTTGCACCCTCTGAAGCAGTGGCCTGTGCTGTACCTTGTACCCTTTTAGCCATTGCTGGAGCAGGAGCAGCTGGAATGCAGGGCACCGAGTCCTGAGGCTGCACAGAGCAGCAAGACCCTGGGCCGGCCCAGGAAACTGTTTTTTCCCTCCTAGGCCTCTTGGTCTGTGATGGGAGGGGCTTCTGCAAAGTTCTCTTACATGCCCTGGAAACATTTTCCCCATTGTCTTGGCTATTAGCATTCAGATCCTCATTACTTATGTGAATTTCAGCAGCTGGCTTGAATTTCTCCCCAGAAAATGGGTTTCTCTTTTCTACCTGCTGCAAATTTTCCAAACTTTTATGCTGTCCTTCTCTTTAAAACATAAGTTCTAATATCAAATCTCTTTGAATGCTTATGACTGTACACTTTTAAAAAAAGCCAATGCACATTAATTTTTTTGTACAATTCTGGAGGCCAAAAGTCTGAAATCAAGGTGGCATCCAGGCCATATTTCTGAAAGCTCTAGGAGAAAATTCCTCCTTGTCTTTTCCAGCTTCTGATGGTGTCAGGCATTCCTTGGCTTGTGGTGGCTTACCTCAAATCTCTTACTCCTTTGCCTTCATATGGCCCTCTCCTTTTTCTCCCTCTCTTTTCTCTTATTCAGATATTTATCATGTCTTTTTTTTTTTTAATTTCCAACTTTTATTTTAGGTTCAGAGTACATGTACAGGTTGTATAGGTTTGTTACATAGGTAAACGTCTGCCATGGTGGTTTGCTGCACAGATCATGTTATCACCAATTATTAAGCACAGCATCTGTTAGCTATTGTTCCTGATGCTGTCCCTCCTCCCACCACCTTGTTCCCTTCAGTGTGTCCATGCATTCTCATAATTCAGTTCCCATTATTAATATAAGTGAGAATATGAGGGATTTGATTTTCTGTTCCTGCTTTTGTTTGCTGAGGATAATGGCTTCCAGCTCCGTATATGAACCCGCAAAGCACCCGTTTCTTATTATGACTGCGTAGTATTCCATGGTATATACCTACCACATTTTCTTTATCCAGTCTGTCACTGATGGGCATTTAGGTTAATTCTGTGTCTTTTTTATTGTGAATATTGCTGCATTGAATATATGCATATGTGTATCTTTATATAGAATGATTTATATTCCTGTGGGTATATACCCAGTAATGGGATTGCTGGGTCAAATGTTATTTCTGCTTCTAAGTCTCTGAGGAATTGCTACACTGTCTTCCACAATGAACTAATTTATACTCCCCTCAACAGTGTAAAAGTATTCCTTTTTCTCCAAAACCTTGCCAGCATCTGTTGTTTTCAGACATTTTAATAATAGCCATTGTGACTGGTGTGAGATGGTATCCCATTGTGGTTTTGATTTGCATTTCTCTAATGATCAGTGATGTTGAGCTTTTTTTGTATGTTTGTTGGCCTCATGTATACCCTCTTTTAAGAGTGGCTGTTCATGTCCTTTGCCTGCTTTTTAATGGGGTTGTTTGGTTTTCATGTAAATTTGTTTAAATTTCTTACAAGGAATTTAAATCTACAGATGCTAGGTATTAATGCTTTGTCAGATGGATAGAGTATAAAAGTTTCTCCCATTTTGTAGGTTGTCTGTTTACTCTGACAATAGTTTCTTAGGTTGCGTAGAAGCTCTTTCATTTCATTAAATCCCATTTGTCAATTTTTGCTTCTGTTGCAATTGCTTTTAGCATCTTTGTCATGAACTCTTTGTTCATGCCTATGTCCTGAATGGTACTGCCTAGGTTTTTTTTTTCTAGGGTTTATATAGTTGTGGGTTTTACATTTAAATCTTTAATCCATGTTGAGCTGATTTTTGTATGTGGTACAAGGAAAGGGTCCAGTTACAATTTTCTGCATATGGCTAGCTGGTTCTGCCAGCACCATTTATTTAAATAAGGAATTCTTTCCCCATTGCTTGTTTTTGTCAGGTTTGTTGAAGATCAGAGTGTTGTAGGTGTACGGTTTCACTTATTGGTTCTCTATTCTGTTATATTGGTCTGTATGTCTATTCTTGTACCACTATCATACTGTTTTGGTTACTGTAGCCTTGTATTATGGTTTGAAGTCTGGTAGCATGATAACTCCAGCTTTGTTCTTTTGACTTAGGGTGGTTTTGGCTATTTGGGCTCTTTTTTGCTTCCCTCTAAATTTTGAAGTAGTTTCTTTTAATAATTACGTGAAGAATGTCAGTGGTAATTTAATGGGAATAGCATTGAATCTATAAATTGCTTTGGGCAGTATGGTCATTTTCACAATATTGATTCTTCATATCCATGAACATGGAATGTTTTTACATTTCTTCGTGTCATCTCTGATTTCTTTGAGCAGTGGTTTGTAGTTCTCCTTGAAGAGGTTCTTTACTTCCCTTGTTAGCTATATTCTTAGGTACTTTATTCTTTTAATGGCAGCTGTGAATGAGAGTTCATTTATGATTTGGCTCTCAGCTTGCCTGTTGTTGGTATATAAAAATGCTAGTGATTTTTGTACATTGATTTTGTATCCTAAGACTTTGCTAAAATTGCTTATCAGCTTAAGAAGCTTTTAGACTGAGATAATGGGGTTTCTAGATTTAATATCATGTCATCTGCAAACAAAGATAGTTTTACTTCCTCTCTTCCTATTTGAATATGCTTTATTTTTTTCTCTTGCCTGATTTCCTTGCCCAGAACTTCCAATAGTATTTTTAATAGGAGTGGTGAGAGAGGGCATCCTTGTCTTGTGCTGGTTTTCAAGTGGAATGTGTCCAGTTTTTCCTCATTTAGTCTGTGAGTTTGTCAGATATGGCTCTTATTATTTTGAGCTATTTTTCTTCAATACCTAGTTTACTGAGAGATTTTAACATGAAGGGATGTCGAACTTTATCAAAGGGTTTTTCTGCATCTGTTGAGGTAATCATGTGTTTTTTGTCTTTAGTTATGTTTATGTGATGAATCACATTTATTGATGTGCATATGTTGAACCAAGCTTCCATTCCAGTGCTAAAGCATACTTGATTGTTTTAGATAAGCTTTTTAATGTGCTGCTGGATACGGTTTGCCAGTATTTTGTTGAAGGTTTTTGTATCGATAATCATCAAGGATAGTGGCCAGAAGTTTTCTTTTTTCTTGTTATATTTTACCCAGGTTTTGGTGTCAGGATGATGCTGGCCTCATAGAATGAGTTAGAGAGAGTCCTTCCTTCTCAATTTTTTGGAATAGTGTCAGTAGGAATGGTACTAGCTCTTCTTTGTACCTCTGGTAGAATGCCACTCTGAATCCATCTGGTCCTGGGTTTTTTTTTTTTTTTTTTTGGTAGATAGGTTATTTATTACTGCTTCAATTTCAGAACTGATTACTCGTCTATTCAGGAATTCAGTTTTTTCCTGGTTGAGTCTTGGGAGGGTATAGGTATATGTGTGAAGGAATTTATTTATGTCTTCAAGATTTTCTAGTTTATGTGCATAGAGGTGTTTATAGTATTATCTGATGGTTGTTTGTATTTCTGTGGAGTCAGTGGTGTTATCCCCCTTATTATTTCTGATTGTGTTTATTTGAATCTTCTCTCTTTTCTTTTTTATTAGTCTAGTTAGCAGTCTGTTTCATTAATTTTTTTTTCAAAAAACAAGCTTGGGTTTATTGATTTTTAGAGGGTTTATCATGTCTCTATCTTTTTCAGTTCAGCTCTACTTTTCGTTATTTGTTGTCTTCTGTTAGCTTTGGGGTCTGTTTGCTCTTGGTTAATTCCTTTAGTTGTGATGTTAGATTGTTAACTTGTAGTGTTTCTAATTTTTGATGTGGGCATTTAGTGCTATAAATTTCCCTCTAACACTGCTTTTGCTGCATTCCAGAGATTTTGGTACGTTGTTCTTTGTTCTCATTATTCCAAAGAACTTTTATTTCTGCCTTAATTTATTTACTCAAGAGTCATTCAGAAGCAGGTTGTTCAATTTCCATGTACTTGTGTGGTTTGGGGTGAATTTCTTAATCTTGAGTTTTAATTTGGTTTTGCTGTGGTCTGACCGGCTGTTATTACTTCCATTCCTTTGCATTTGCTGATAAGTGTTTTACCTACAATTATGTGATCAATTTTAGAGTAAGTGCTGTTCAACAATGTAAAGAATGTATATTCAATTTTTTTTTTTGAGATGGAGTCTTGCTCTGTTGCCCAGGCTAGAGTGCAGTGGCACGATGTTGGCTCTCTGCAACCTCCACCTCCCAGGTTCAAGCGATTCTCCTGTCTCTGCCTCTGGAGTAGCTGGGATTACAGGTGTGTGCCACCATGCCTGGCTAATTTTTTGATTTTCTTTTAATAGAGAAGGGGATTCACTGTGTTAGCCATGGTGGTCTGGATCTCCTGACCTCATGGTATACCCTCCTTGTTGCTAGGATTACAGGCCTGAGCCGCCATGCCTGACTGTATATTCTAACTTTTTGGGGTGGAGAGTTTTGTAGATATCAATCAGGTCCACTTCATCCAGAGCTGAATTCAGGTCCTGAAAAAGTTTGTTAATTTTCTGTCTAATATTGTTAGTAGAGCATTAAAATCATCCACTATTATTGTATGGGTGTCTAAGTCTTTTTGGAGGTCTCTAAGAGCATGCTTTATGAACCTGAGTGCTCTTGTATTGGATATACATATATATCTGAGACAAAGTTTCACTCTTGTTGCCCAGACTGGAGTGCAGTATTTCCATCTTGGCTCACTGCAACCTCTGCCTCCTGGATTCAAGCAATTCTCATGCCTCAGCCTCCTGAGTAGCTGGGATTACAGGAACCTGCCATCACGCCTGGCTAATTTTTTTTCCCCACCCGTCCCCTGCCTGGCTAATTTATTGTATTTTTTGTAGAGATGGGTTTTCATCATGTTGTCCAAACTGGTCTTGAACTTCTGACCTCAGGTGATCCACCCACCTCAGGCTCCCAAAGTGCTGGAATGACAGGCATGAGCCACAGTGCCTGGCTCGTGCACATATATTTAGAATAGTTAGCTCTTCATGTTGAATTGATCCTTTTACCATTATGTAATGATCTTCTTTGACTTTTTTGATTTTTGTTGGTGTAAAGTCTGTTTTGTCAGAAACTAGGATTGCTACCCCTACTTTTTTCTGTTTTCCATTTGCATGCGAAACTTTCCTCCATCCCTTTATTTTGAGCCTATGTGTGTCTTTGCATGTGAGATGGGTCTCTTGAAGACAGCATACTGATGGGTCATGATTCTTAATCCAGTCTGCCATTCTGTGTCTTTTCATTGGGACATTTAGTCGATTTACATTTAAGATTAGTATTGTTATGTGAGAATTATATCCCGTCACTATAACGCTAGCTGCTTATTTTGCAGACTTGTTTATGTGTTTTCTTCAGAGTGTTGCTGGTCTGTGTACTTCAATGTGTTTTTGTATTGTCTGGTAACAATTTTTCCTGTCCTTATTTAGTACTTCCTTCAGGAGTTCCTGCAAGGCACGTCTGGAGGTAACACATTGCCTCAACATTTGCTTGTCTGAAAAGGATCATTTTTCTCCTTAGCTTATGAAGCTTAGTTTGACTGGATATGTAATTCTGGGTTGGAAATTCTTTTCTTTAAGAATGCTGAATATTGGCCCCCAGTCTTTTCTGGCTTTTAGGGTTTCTGCTGAGAGGTCCATGATTAGTCTGATGAGCTACTCTTTGTAGGTAACCTGACCTTTTTTTCTGGCTGCTCTTCACATTTTTCCTTTCATTTCTACTTTGGAGAATCTGATGTTTACATGCCTTTTGGATAATCTTCTTGTTGAGTATCTCAGTTGGGTTCTCTACATTTCTTGAATTTGAATATTTGCCTGTCTTGCTAGGTTGAGGAAGTTCTCCTGGATGATATTCTGAGGTATGTTTTCCAACTTGGTTATATTCTCCCTGTCTCTTTCAGGTACCCCAGTCAGTTATAGATTCAGTTTCTGCACATAATCCTATATTTCTGTGAGGTTTTCTTCCTTTCTTTTCATCCTTTTTTCTCTATTCTTATCTGCTTGTCTTAATTCAGAAAGCCAGTCTTCCAGTTCTGAGATTCTTTCCTCCAGTTGGTCTGTTCTGCTATTCATACTTGTAATTGCATTGCGAAGTTCTTTTTTTTAATTTTCTTTATTTTATTTTTTATTGCATTTTAGGTTTTGGGGTACATGTGAAGAACATACAATATTGTTGCATAGGTACACACGTGGCAGTGTAATTTGTTGCCTTCCTCCCCTTCACCTATATCTGCCATTTCTCCCCATGCTATCTCCC
>CAUYQU010073465.1:0-16261 GCA_963574635.1 Cheracebus regulus | reverse complement strand
GGGCCGTCTGGGCCGTGCTGTTGTAGCCGCTCTCGTAATTCGCCATGCAGATCCCTGGAGGGGGAAAGCCAGAAACGCCGGCAAAGGAGGGGCATCGTTTGCTCTAAGCCTGGTCTGAGCGCGCGTTTCCTGATCGCGGTTCCCTGACTGCTTCCTCCCGACACACCTCGGGGCAGAGCAGGGCAGGCGGGCACCCAGGGGGCACATGAGGGGCACATGGGGGCTGGGAGGGCGCACCAGAAGCCGGACACCCAGTCAGGGGCTGAGCCTAATCTAGACAAAAGTCAGGTCCCCTCCCCACAGGGCCAGCAGAGGTGGCGTTATTTTCCCCTTCCTCCAGGAATAAGGAAACGAGGGGCGGGCGAGGAAGGAGCGGAGACCCAGGGAGCCACAGTTAGGCTAGCAGCCACCCCTGGGTGCGGCGGGGGCGGGGCGTGGATCGCTGGGAAGACGCAGCAGGGAGTGTGGCCGGGACCTCCGGCATCTCAGGGCAGAGGACAAGGACAGAAAGAAATCGGGAAAGACAGAATCTCACAGTTTCCAAGGCTGAAGGCCCCGTAATTGTCCAGGCCAGCCCTCGAGAACATTTTTGCCAGTTTGCAGCGAGTGTAGAGTTTGGACTCGCCGCCTGTGACCAAGCAGCCAATCAGGGTCAAAAGGCCCGCAGCCTTCATCCTCAAAGCCTGCTGGAGACAGAACCTGCCAAAGAGCAGGAAACCGGGTCAGACGATCTTGATTCGGGAGCTCTGAAATCCAGCGGCGGTGACTGCACAGCCCTGCCTAGATGCTGCCTGTCACTTTGGTCATTCAGAGCCACCATCAGGAGAACTGGCCACTCCACAGTCCAGGGAAGGAACGCGACTGCGGGCTCTTTCCTTAATGCTTTTCCGTACAGTAACTTCCCAGTCAGCGCTGTGTTCTCAGGATTAAGCAAGTGAAAACGTTAACCCTCCTTAATACACATCCAGGTGAAAGTCGCAGGGGGCATTTTTAGGATTTCTATTCTAATTCTATGAATAGAAAATAGAATACAAGGGTGAGACATTCCCTATACCGCAGACCTTGAACACATGGGTCTGAACTGCGTGGGTCCATTTTTTGGGAATTTTCTTCTGCCTCCGCCACCCCGGAGACAGCAAGACCAGCCCACCCCTTCCTCCTCCCCTCGGCCTGCTCAGTGTGAAGACAACCAGGATGAAGGACTTCATAATCTCCACTTCCACTTAACTAAGAGTAAACACGTCTTCTCTTCCTTAGGCTTTTTAAATAACATTTCTTTTCTCTAGCTTACCTTATTGTAAGAGTACAGTACAGAAGACACAGAACATAAAATATGTGCTTACTGGCTGTTTATGTTATTGGCAAGGCTTCCAGTCAGCAGTAGGCTATGAGTCGTCAAGTTTCTGGGGAGTCAAAAGTTACATGCAGATTTTCAGCTGGGCAGGGTTTGGCACCCCGATCCCTGCATTTGTTCAAGGATCAACTCGATGTGTAGCAATAGACACCCCATTTCATCCAGAGATGAAAGACCCATGGGGCTGTATGGACAACTTGAAGGTTTATTGTTTGGGGGCTTATTGAAGGGTGAAGATGAAGCATCTAATCTTTCATTTTCTTTTCTTGATTCATTTCCAAATATGGGCACGTTGCTTCCAAAGTACCAGTGTTTTATCTGAGTTGCAAATGCATTGTTTTGCTGGGCTTCACCACCAGCGCTTGGGGGCCTCCTAAAAGCCTGGCACCTGACTAGGGAGCAAGAAGGATGGATGACAATGCCTCAGGGAAGGAGGACAGCACCTGGGAGAGCAGAGGGGCATAAAGAGGGCCCCCCGGAACCATGTGAAATGGGAGTAGGATCAAGAGCGCCGTCTCCTGCTGCCTACTGATTTCCCACAGTGTCTTCCTCTCTTGGAATAACGTCTTCCCCAAATACGACAGCGTTGCTGGAATAAAGTGAAGTGAAATTTCTGACACCTGCTTGGGATCCTGAACTGGATGTTCATCCCATGTCGTTTTCTGCACTTGCCTAGAAACTTCTTCAGTCATTGGTTTCTCTCCCTGGGGCTGGATTCCTGTATTGAAAGCCTAGGCCCAAAACAGGGCTGAGTATTCATCAGCAAGGCCACTGCACTGAGTAACAAGCAGGGCTCTAAGGTGACAAAGCAATAAGGTAAGAAGCTGCACTTCATGAGGGGTATGTACATTACAAACATGAATTGCAAAGGTGGGCAAAGCATGCCTGCTTTTGTATGTAATGTTTTATGGAGACATAGTCACCCATTTGGTAATATATCATTGGTGGCTGATTTCCAACTACAGTGGCAGAGTTGAGTAGTTGTGTTAGAGGCTGTATAGACCACAAAGTCTAACGTATTATTATCTGGCCCTTAGAGAAAGCATGCCTGTCCATGGCATACAGCGTTGTGTTAAGCTGGGAGAGGCAGACCAACGAGGTTTCAGATGCAGGGCTCAGGCTAGGCGTGGTGGCTGATGCCTGTAATCCCAGCACTTTGTGAGGCTGAGACAGGCAGATCACTTGAAGCCAGGAGTTTGAGACCAGCCTGGGCAATAAGGTAGACCCCTGTCTCTACAAAATATACAAAAATCAGCCAGGTGTGGTGGTGTGCGCCTGTGGTCCTAGTTACTTGGGAGGCTGAGGTGGAAGGATCTCTTGAGGTTGGGAGGTTGAGGCTGTAGTGAGCCGTGATTGTGCCACTGAACTCCAGTCTGGGAAACAGAGTGAGACTCTGTCCCAAAAAAAAAAAAAAAAAAGACACAGAGCTTACAAATAAAGTGGGGTTCCATCCTCTGACTTAGAATGTTACTGATCTCAAACAAGTCAAAAGAAAACCCACAGCAATAGTAACCCCAAGCATCACATTCTACATCCTTCAAGCCAGGATGGGGTTGCTATTGCTGGTTCTTGGGGACAGGTGGCTTCGTTGGAATAATTTAGGTCTTACTGAAAAGACAGATTCCTGGTGCCTGCCCCAGAGGCTGACTTCTCAGGTGAGTCTTTGGAAGAAGCACCACTCTACTTACTCAGTCGGTGATTGGCAGCTCAGGTGAGCTTCCCGCATCCCCTGAAGCCATGTCTGATTCCTACAAGGCACGAGTAATCCTTTCCTAGCTCAGGAACCTTTCATCAGAATGTCAGAGAAAGAAAAATTCTTAATTCTTTGTTTCTCACTACCTAGAGATGCTAGAATTCTACTTCTTGGGACTAAAAGCCATATCATCCTGCTCGCTTGTGCTCTCAGGCAGGTGATAACTGTCTTCTGGGCCTTAAAATCTCTCGTTTTTTCTCCTTTCCCTCAACAACCTCCTCACTACACAACTTGGCCAGGGCCTCCCATCCAAGTGAGAGCTCTTCTCTAAGTCAACAGTCTGCAAACTTTATCACAGACTCCATTAATAAAGTTAAGCATGTATCCCTTTTAGATGTATATTAAATTATAAAGTACACTCTGTACCTCTGTACTAATATGCTACATAAATTAGCAACATACTCAAAACTAAAATCTGAAAATGGATGAGATAGAGGTGAAATTAGCATTAAAAATTTATCAACAGCACATTTCTTTGCTATAGTTATCTTATTAATTAATAAAACATTTCAAAGGAGGGCCACAAAAGAAAAAAAAATTTATGTATAATCAACATGTTTTCATTATTTTTGAAAAATTTTGCTTAACTCTTTGTAAATCAATAGCTAAAGAGCTGGCTTCAAGGTCCTTTTATTTCTGTGTTCAGATTTAATGACACATTTGAAATGAATTCCCATTGGAATATGTAGATCTAAGTAGAAGTTTATTGTTGGTTGCACATAACTTATCATTATATTTTATTAAATTTATTAGCCCAAAGACCTTTCACTGCATACTTGAGCATGCAGACTAAAATATTTAGAGATCAGCTTCCAACAGAATTAAATCCTATAGATCCCAAAGATGTATTTTGAGGACTTTTATTTCACTTTTAGCTTTAACTACTAGAAATGTAGGGACTGTGAGTTATTGTCTCATATTTTGAAAAGAAGGTCTTTTGTTTGGGGAATTTGCATTTCATCGTAGAAACCATGTTCTTGGTTTAGTTACTCTCTACTAAAGGAAGTCCTTCATGTATTTTGTGAGGAGGACAAAGAACCTAACGGACTCCAATTTAGAAAGATTATTAGAGATATTGCCCAGACATGGTGACTCACACCTGTAATCCCAGCACTTTGGGAGGCCTAGGTGGGTGGATCACCTGAGAACAGGAGTTCCAGACCAGCCTGGCCAACATGACAAGATCCCCATCTCCATTAAAAATGCAAAAATTAGCTGGGCATGGTGGCAGGCACCTGTGATACCAGCTACTCGAGAGACTGAGGCAGAAGAATTGCTTGAACCCAGGATGTGGAGGTTACAGTGAGCAGAGATCATGTCACTGCATTCCAGCCTGGGCAACAGAGCCAGACTTTGTCTCAAAAGTTAAATAAATAATTTTTAAAAAAAGATTATTAGAGATATTATTACACTGGTTTAAAAGAAATGAGGACTCTAATTTCAGATTGCCATATGATAACAACTGTTGAATTCATTATCATGGTATCTGACTTAGTTACCTAGATCACATATAATAGATTATCATTAAGATTTTAAATCAGTTATAATCGTAATTAAGACTTTGTTGAGCATTCCCTGTAAAAGGACAGAATACTTCATATTTTGTGTAAGTTAAAATCTTAATATTCAAAATGTATATAACTTGTCTTAAGACCTAGCAAAAAGCATTGTTGACATATTTAGACCTGAACAAAATAAAACCACTTATTTATATGTTATTTTGAACATATTTATTACATAGAAGTTTCCATAAGCCAAGCCTTAGCTTCACAGCACTTTACTTCCATGAAAAAGATTTAAAAGAATTAAGAAATTGTAAAGGACTTCTGGAAGGGGCACATCCTTTATTTTCTAAGTTATTTAAGGTGTACAATACTATGATTGATAAGCAAAGAAACACAAATTAGTTTTTATATATATTAGGAAAATACCTGAAATAGATTTACAGAAAGAGGGATGGAAAATACATGACAAATTTGATATTTTTTAAAAATTAAGATTTACATTGTAATGACGGCAGTTATTCAACTTATAAAAATGGACTTAAATTGGATTAAAATTCTGCTTAGATATCCTTTATCTAGAGCCAGGAAATCCAAGTTTCAGAAAGTCATTGTCTGATTTCCATTTAGGGAGAAGTAAGATAAACCAAAAATACTTTGTAACTTAAAGCAATAACAAAAGAAACCTCTTTGGTGACCTAAATAACTAAGTGAAAATAATAATGTCATCTGATATGGAAAAATATAGCAGAAAAATTCAAGATTAACAAGTAAAGAAAAAAAGTATCCTTAACATTTTTATTACTGTGAGTTTTTTTTTTTTAATGGATTTGTTCTGTCACTAAAATGGAATAATTTTTCTCATGGCTACACATTATTATCACCTAGCTCTGCCAAGCTTTTTGGCTGTTCAAGCTCTTAAGCAACTCACTTCCATTTAATCATTTTATTCTGTGCTTACTAGCAAGAGGCTGTTTTCTTTTACTATTTAAATATGAAGACAACACTCATGAATATACCACCAAAAGACCACCTATAGTGTCCTAAACATTCAAATGTGAGCCCCATCTCCAATTCTGTTTTTGAATGTGCTCATGTACACTAACACCTGTGCACACCTATGCATATATACAGAATAATCATTAATTCTTAGACTTCACTGTACTACACTCTTGTAAAACATTGCAGGCTAAATAGCAGTCTTTAGGACAATATTTACCTGAGTAATAAATTTATTTTACAATTCTTTAGTATTCAGTTTATATGATAAAGAAGAATTTTTAAAATTAGTTAATTGATTAGCTGATATTACAGGATCTTTAGCTCAGAAATCCTTTTAGATGTCCAGGCAGATGAACACAGGGTTCTGAAGAAAACTAAGAATACACATATTAATGAAACAGGTGAAGTAGAGAATGGAAGACACTTCCAGCCCCACCTCTCTAACCCTTCCAAACCTGTAAACTTGGAATTTCAGAAATGGTATTTGCTGGAGAGGTGGTGTTACTGATATGAACCATTCTTTGTTAATTCCACCACTGTAAATTTTAGAATAAAATCCAAAGGGATTTGAGTCCTATGGATTATTCAAATTTTTAGACATCTGAGCTTCTGCTACTAGAAATTCCCAACCCAAAGCTCTTGTTGAATTTTCTACTTTGTGCATCTCATGTATCTACATAAAGAAAATGCTCTGTATTTGCTACTTTTATGAGTGGAGAAACTCACACTCTCCCCCTCAGCTGCCTTTGCTGAGAGCATCCCTCAGGGAACTACATGACTGGCAGAGAGAGTGAAATGGAGATGGAAGGTAGACCTCGTTTTCTAGTGTGATCCACTCTAGAAAAGCCTCGTTAGTTCTGTTTGTCGTCATTGCAGCCCCTCACCACTCGTTTCTCCTTAGCAAATCGTATCCTTAGTGGTCAGAACACGATATGGAAGTTTCATGCCGAGCTAAGGCTGACATTGGACCCCTGGGGAGTTGCCATTGGTGGATGATGGTTTGGGCAGAGCTCCCCATGGACCCCAGAGAGAGGAGGATCAGCTCAGGAAATAGAGCAGGACACTCTCTGGAATGCAGCTTCTGCAACACCTTGACACAGTGCGGACTGCGCCACTAAGAAAGGAAGGGGCTTGTGCTAGGAACTTGGAGTTTGTTTCTGATTGCATTTGCTCATCTCCTGATGAGAGGTTTTAGTCTAAAAACTGTCTCCAGAGCCTTAAGCTCTCTTTCTTGGCTCAGTGGTCTGTTTCCATGCACTTAGAGGTGTCTGCAGGAAAGCATCGTGCTTGACCTTCCACACTCCCGTGTCCACTAGCAGGCAGGTTTTCTGACACAGGCTTCGGGATTCAGGACAGTGTATCATGAAGAAACATACACCTCGGGAGCCACTCTTTAAAAACAAACCTCTAGGTCCTCCCCACAGCTTGTTCTATCGCTGGAATGGAATTGGCTCACCTTTCAGTCCCTGTACCCCCAAACACCTGTGTTCCCTGCCATACTACTAGTAGCTCTCAGCTGTTAATAGATGGTTAAGTCATTCCTTTATTATTTTTTCCATTTTATTCTGTTCTTGTTGGCAAGTGACAATTTCGTGTGTGTGTGTGTGTATGTGTCAAAGTCTCACTCTGTTGCTCAGGCTGGTGTGCAATGGCACAATTCACTGCAGCCTCGACTTCCTGGGCTCAAGTGATTCTCCTGCCTCAGACTCCTGAGTAGTTGTGACTACAGGCTCATGCCACCACGCCTGGCTAATTTTTGTACTTTTTTGTAGAGACGGAGTTTCACCATGTTGCCCAGGCTGGTCTCCAACTCTTGGGTTCAAGCAATTGACCTGCCTCAGCCTTCCAAAGGGTTGGGACTACAAGCATGAGATACTGCGCCAGGCTGACAATTCCTATTCATTGGAGTAAATATAAATATATCTCCCCAAACCCTAGCTGCTATGTACACTAGCCAAAAACTCAAAGTGTGCGAGATTTTAAATGTGAAATTTTGTCCTTCAGTCTGTGTCCTCGCAGATTTCACACCTGTGCATATCTGCAGTCATTAGAAGTCTTTCCAAACAAGTGACTTTTAGCAAATTAACTGTTAATTTTAATGAGATTCAGAAGTTAATTGCCATTCTTAATGTTTTATAATTAGAAGCTGTTATATAATTAGAGCTGGACACCCACATGGTGAAACGAATTTTACTGTGCTGGATTTAACTTCACTTTGGTAACAGGAAGCACTTTTTAGTCTGTAGACCCTTGGTAGTTGCAGAGAGTTAAAGTTGATCATTATATACTGTTATATCCTTAGAGATACAACCCAAGGGCACCCCTGGTCTTTATGAAAACTTGGGATGAGTTATTTCCTTGCAATATCATTCTCTGCCAGCCAGTTGCTGCATTGAAACAGTTCTGATGCACCTGAAGTCACCACCTTCTTGTTCTGGTCCCTAGTAACCCTATAAGCCTCTCCCCTTGTAGATGACCTCTGCCCTGTGAAGGGTTGGCTCACACTAAGATTCCAAAAATAAATTGTCTGTTTGTTTATGAGGACAAGGCTTTTCAAGTACCTTGTGTAAATCTATATAAACTGATTCTACTGGGCCCTGCTCTTTCTCTCTAAACACTCTTTTTTTTTTTTTTGAGATGGAGTCTCACCCTGTTGCCCAGGCTGGAGTGCAGTGACTCAATCTTGGCTCACTGCATCCTCTCCCTCCTGGGTTCAAGTGATTCTCCTGCCTCAGCCTCCCAAGTAGCAGGAATTACAGACGCCCATGACCATGCCCAGCTAATATTCCTGTTTTTCATTGAGATGGGGTTTGGCCAGGGTAGTCTCGAACTCCTGACCTCAAGTGATCTGCCCCCCTGCGCCTCCCAAAGTGCTGGAATTACAGGCATGAGCCACCAAGCCCAGCATGAAACTAACTTTCAAAGGACAAAAACAACAAACTCCCTGTTTGACAATAATGAAAAATAGCACTGGCATAAGGAATCTCAGACTCTGAGAAACAGCAGTAACCCTGGAGATTATTTAGTTAAAAACCCCATTTACACACGGGAAAATCTAAAGATTTATAAAGTAACTTGATCGAGACCATAGAGCTTCTTTGGCAAAACGGAGAGCATCATCTCCATTCATTCACGTTCTCTGCACCCGTCAGAGCTCTTTCTGCAGCACGCCACTCTCCATTTATGTCAGGGCTATTTTTCATCATCGTGGAAGGAGAGTTTGCTGAGTTTTGCCTTTTGTTGTTGTTGTTGTTGTTATTGTTTGAAATGGAGTCTCACTCTGTCACCCAGGCTGGAGAATAGTGGTGTGATCTTGGGTCACTGCAGCCTCTGCCTCCCAGGTTCAAGTGATTCTCCTGAATCAGCCTCCCGAATAGCTGGAACTATAGGTGAGCACCACAAAACTCAGCTAATTTTTTGTATTTTTAGAAGAGACAGGGTTTCACCATGTTAGCCAGGATGGTCTCGAACTCCTGACCTCATGATCCATCTACCTCACCTCCTAAAGTGCTGGGATAGCACTTTGGGAGGCAAGGCAGTTTCTTTTTTCCTGGAATCTCTAACCTGGCCTTGAAGGTTAGAGATTCCAGGAAAAAAGATTAGGGCACTGTAGAAACATACGTATAGAAACATCCATACTTATGGATTTGCATAAGGCACTTAAAGCCTTCTCAAAAAAGAAAATGAAAAACTTTTAGTCTAGGATGATTCAGACTCATTGGGCATCCTTCCATGTATCCATACCTCATCGCTGTTGATTCAGGGGTTAACTTCAGCTCTCAGGTAGTCCAGCTAATCACTCAAGAAAATTATGTTGAGCCTCCTGTGTGCCAGGCACTGTGCTCCTGGTAGAGCAGATACATTTTGTTTTGGGTGTAGAAATAACTACCACACAGTGGAGTAAACATGGTTCTCCAGGCCAAGGTTGGGTGACGTGGGAGTACCGAGGATGGGGAATTAACTCTTCCCCCTTGGGGAAGTGAACTAAGTCCTTAAGGATATGGTGGGTGTGCTAGATGTGGAGGGGAGGCTGCCCCAGGCAGGAAGGCACAGACGTCCGACATAGACCTGGAAGGAGGAGGGTGGGAGGAAGTGGAGAGCCAGGTGGGGTCAATCACGGAGCACCTCGGACGACATGACCAGGCGTTTGGCCTTTGCCATTGGGCAGTGGGAAGTGCCTGGAGGATTTTAAAGCAAGGATGATTGATCATGAATTTGGAAGTTCTGCTCCAGAGGAGTGTTGAGGATTGGTCTGAAAGATAATCCATTCCCATCAGGGAGGCCCATTGAGTGGTGGTTGCAGTTACTCAGGTCTGAGATAACGAGGGCTCCAGTTCCGGTTGGGGCTTTGTCGTTAACCTGGCCCTATTTGGCATTTCTTTAGATAGTCTGGGAAATATTAATGGTAGGGGTGGTCAGATTTCTGGAGAAAGGATTGTAAATAAGTTTGATCACTAAAAGAGAAGAGAGAGGAGAGAGATGGAGGGGGAAGAGAAGTAAGAAGGAGGGGGAGAGAGAGAGAGAACGGGAGCTTGTAGGCAAGAGAGCACGTGTGCCTGGAACAATGGTTAGAAACTAACAAGATGAAATTCAATAAAGTCCTGTATTTAGAGGGAAAAACATCAGTGCACAAGTTCAATATTGGGGAAACCTGATTTAACAGCTGTTCATGGGAAACAGACCTAGGAGTTTTAGTTGACAGCAAGTTCTTTATACGACTGCCAAAGTGATTAGTCCAATCTTGGGGACATTAATGAAAGTGAGTCCCCAATAGCACAGGAAGGCAGTGGTCCCCTTGCGTCCTGCGGTGGCCAGATTACATCTGAGTATCTCTTTCTAATAGGGCCACTGACACATTCATCCAGAAAAGGGTCTATCTTCCCATCTGCCCTGCTTTCCTGACTTTTCCAGGTTTTTATTTTATTTTATTTTATTTTATTTTGGAACTTCTCTCTGTCTTCATAGAAACTGGGATCATTTTTGGAGTCACTTCCACTTTCTGTGGTGTTTAGACTCTGCACTGATCTGCTCTCATGATCAGACTGTGAGTTTCCCAGAGACAGAGATGGAGCTTGGCTCAGCTTGGCATAGGGTTCTCAGTTTGGCTTCTGAGTTGCTGATGATTGTACTGGAAGGGAAAAGAGGAGAAAGAGGTCATGAGCCAAATGAGGAGTCCCACAGATGCCACTTCGCAGACACCTATGTCATAGGAAGGATATTCAAATATCCAACATCTAATGGGTACAAGAAATAGAATGAATAAACAAGACCTACTATGTGATAGCACAGCAGGGTGACTATACTCGATAATAATTGTGCATTTTAAAATAACTAAAAGTATAATTCAATTGTCTGTGGCACAAAGGATAAATACTTGAGAGGATGGATACCCCATTCTCCATGATGTGATTCTTATGCATTGCATACCTGTATCAAAACATCTCAGGTACCCCATAAATATATACACGTCCTATGTACCCACAAAAATTAAAAATCAAAACAACAACAACAACAAATGCAAGCACACTAGATCACAGCTGTCAAACCCAGAAGAGGATGTTAGCAATTTGATCAGGATTCCTCTGGATACGGCACTGTGGATTTGGTATTAAGCCCTTCTGTAAGTCTGGTAAGGATGATTGCAGTGATAGCATTACCTGAATTAAAGCCTTAAGAGAAGGGTAGATACCTTGCCTTAGTTATTTTAATATCTCCTTCTCTGCAACTGGGATATCCAACAATTCCAAATGACCTAGCAAATCATTTTTGAATGAATGTTCTGCCATTTTCTGTGTTTGCTTAAAATGTGACCCAACTGTAACAAGGCTGTTTGAAATAGCCAATCTGCAAACTGTTTATCTTTGCACAGCCTATGAGACACTTGCACCTGAAAGTAAATCATGTACGGTTTACTTCATTGGGAAAATCATGCTGTGAAGAAAATGTCAGCTGAACTGCACAGCAGGCTTAGCGCTGTTGTTAATTTCCCTCTGGTGCGGCCTTTTATCTAATCATGGACCAGGGACACCAATCAGTGGAACACACTGTGAGCAGGGCTTGTTTATATGACAAGGCGGTTTCTGCTTTGTCTGGGATTGGGGTTCTTGTATGTGGTCTTGAAACAGGCTGCTCATAAATATTATTAAACAGTAAATGGGAATCGTGATAAGTGAGCAGAAAATCATCTGCCGCTTGTGGAGCCTTGTGAGCTCAGTCCACAGCCCCGAAAGGCTGATTCTAGTCTAGTCTCATGACAAAATCTGTCAGATCCCCGATTACCTTATTCTAGGAGTGGTGGTTCAAATCAAGAGATGAGGGGATGTCAGTCCAGCCTCGCACCTCCTCCAGATTCCGGCATTTTCTGACAGTTGTGCTGTCTGCACATACCTCCTGCCTCCCTCCTTTCTGAATTTTAGCATTTGGACCTTCAGCGCTGAGATGATCTCAGAGGGAGGCCAGAAGAAACTGGTTATCTCACGTTCATCTTGTTTCTGCCCACAGAAAATGCTCCATTTTCATTACCCAAGAAGTCCTTAACTGTAACGCAATGATGACATCTTTTGATTATTTATTTATTTAAAGATAGGGTCTAACTCTGTTGCCCAGGCTGGAGTGCCGTGGTGTCATCTCGGCTCACTGCAACCTCTGCCTCCCAAGATCAAGCAATTTTCCTGCCTCAGCCTTCCAAGTAGCTGGGACTACTGGCACACGCCACCACGCCTGGCTAATTTTTGCATTTGTTGGTAGAGATGGGGTTTCACCATGTTGGCCATGCTGGTCTCAAACTCTTGACCTCAAGTGATCCACCCACCTTGGCCTCCCAAATTGCTGGGATTACAGGCATAAGCCACCACGCCTGGCCGACATATTTCTAAAATAAGATACAATTTACATCAAATGCACAGATTTTAAGGATGCAGGTTGGTGAGTTTGGGTAAATGTTTAATCATGACCCCAGTCAGGATAGGAAACATTTCTATCATTCCTTGTGCCGCTGTCCACCAGAACTGATTCTTGATTCTACGTGCAGACTGCTGTAGCCTCACAGAATCCTGTGTTCAGCTCATTATGTTGTATTAAGCAAGTCTCCCACTCTTCATTTTTTAACCAAACATTAATTATTTATCAAAATATTTAAGCAGGCCAGGCATGATGGCCCACACCTGTAATCCCAGCACTTTGGGAGGCAGAGGCAGGTGGATCACGAGGTCAAGAGATTGAGACCATCCTGGCCAACATGGTGAAACCCCCATCTCTACTAAAAACACAAAAATCAGCTGGGTGTGGTGGTGCTATTTGGGAGGCTGAGGCAGGAGAATGGCTTGAACCTGGAAGGTGGAGGTTGCAGTGAGCCAAGATTGAGCCACTGCACTCCAGCCTGGTGACAGAGCTTTCATTTCAAAAAAAAAAAAATAACAAAAGATTTAAGCATAATATTAAGGAACACTTCATAAAATAACAGCACACAAGATTAAAAGAAATAAAGAAAAAGAAGAATAAAAAGAAAAATACCACTCTTCAGATGTGATCTCTTTTTTGTTCATGTTTTTAAAAATTCACCTGCTATTTTACTACCTCTCCAAAACAATGCCCTCTAGGCCCCAGACCTAAATTTTGCACTTTGATGGAATGATATATTTTAAAATCTGAGTTGGGGCATCCCTTAGCCAGCCCCCTCAGTATTATGATCAGGCTGTGCTGCTCCAAGGTGGAAAACTCAGTCCACAACCTTCCACTGCCTGACTCCTTTGATTTTATATTGTTCACTGGAGAAACAAAGGAAGAAGGTAATTGGGTTCTGCGGAATTTATGGGTAATTGGATAACTCTGCTGATGGTGGAGATCCATATCTGGTCAGGGTTCTGGCTGTGACCAGGAAGTTCTTGGTGTCTTCCTTGCTTAACCTTAGAGCCCACAAACACTGGCAATCCAACCTCAGCTCACTGTAACCTCTACCTCCCAGGTTCAAGCGATCCTCACACCTCAGTCTCCTGAGTAGCTGGGTCTATAGGCATGTGCCACCACGCCCAGCTAATTTTTGAATTTTTTTTTTTTTTTTTTTTTTTGAGACAGAGTCTTGCTCTGTCACCCAGGCTGGAGTGCAGTGTCACCATCTCGGCTCACTGCAACATTCTGCCTCCCAGGTTCAAGTGATTCTCCTGCCTCAGCCTCCTGAGAAGGTGGGATTACAGGTGCGGGCCACCACACCCAGCTAATTTTTATATTTTCAGTAGAGACAGGGTTTCACCATGTTGGCCAGGATGGTCTCAAACTCCTGACCTCTTTGCTAAGCAGTAAGCCATGTGCTTTGCAAATGTCACATTACATTATGTCACTGTTATTTTCATTTAAAAGATGAAGAAACTGATACTTCCTAAGTTCAGGTGAGTTGCCCAACACCACACAGCTGGACCTGGCTGAGCAGGATCTGAGCAGAGGTCTCTTCCCACACCACAGCCAGAGCTCTTGGTTACTTTGTTTTGCAGTGATGGAAAAAGGTCTGTAGCTTTTGAAAAGGATGTCAGTTTTACTCTCAGACAATTTTAATAAGTCTAGAAACAACTAGAGCAATCTCTTATTATTTTATTTTTGTGTTTTAGGAACAGAGTCTATCTTTATTTCCCAGGAGGAGTGCAGTGGTACAATCATAGCTCACTGCAGCCTCAAACTCCTGGATTCAAGTGCTCCTCCTGCCTCAGTCTCCCAGGTAGCTTGGACTACAGGCACAAGCCATTGCACCTAGCTAGTTTCTTGTTTGTTTGTTTGTTTTTTACTTTTGTAGAGACAAGATATCACTATGCTGCCCAGACCAGTCTCAAACTCCTGGCCTCAAATGATCCTCCCACCCATGCCTCCCAAAAGGCTGAGATTACAGGCATGAGCCATAGGGCCTGGCCTCTCTTTCTGGTTTTGTTTTTAGCTAAGGAAATAACAGCAGTCACTGGGAGGGAGCGATGGTGGTGAGAAATGTTCACTTCATTAATTCTTTCAGCAAATACCTTGTCTCTAACGTTCTTTTGGTGCTAGGCTTATTCATAATGATGCCCAAACTGGCCACATGCCTTATGAATGAATAAATATACTCTGCATTGCATGAAAAGGCTTGTGAATATCTAGTTGGGTGCTTTAAAAGAGAGGTGATTATTGTATCTTGAGCTCAATAAAAAGCATAAATAATCACAAGCGTTCTTATATTGTCAGGCAACAATGAAATTACGTTTGGTCAATAGGTGTCTGTATGCCAGGAACCTTCCCCATAGCCCGTGTTTTGGGCCTGTGCATGAGGAAAGCTTCCTGATTCAAGGCACCAGCCTCATTGTGCCCTAGTGCATGCTGGTGGTGTGTATCAACACATTTTTCTCTGGCTTCTGGGTATTTATTTGGTCAGAAGGGACCCATTCTCCCCCAGGATAGCATCTGACCCCAGTCAGCTTTTACAAGGGGTGGAGTGAGTTTTGCACCCCCGGCCATACATATGTGAATTGGAAACTCAACTCAGAATCAACTGACAAGTAGTTGGTGTCTAACATTAGACACCAAGATGCTTTTTCACAGGTTATTCTCTCTTGGGGTCGGTTTCCACTCACTGGTGCTCTGTGATCTACGCATGCTTCCCTCCTGTGAAGCCAGCCATTACTGCACTTTGCAACTTAAATCCTTTTTCTTTCTTAAAGAGTTAAAGTTAGAGAAAAATGGGTGAAAGAGAAAAGTGCTGGAAACAGCCCTGAACTCGCCTCAGAGTCCATAACTCAGAGACACCGGCCCGCGCCAGTCCATTACCTGCCGTTTCAGTCCGAGCACTCGGCCTTTGATAGGGTCTCCAGCAAGGCAGCAGGCTCTGCACGACAGCCAATCCGTGGCTACGTGCAACCCGCAGATCCTGGACACACCACCAAGCTGGTGACAGCAGAACCCCCAGAACATGCATCTGAGTGCAGCTAGGTACCATCAGCCACCCAGAATGTCCCCAAACCTCCCACCTTGAAGGTTCTAGAAGATGAGAGGAGAGCCCAGTTCTCCATATCTGTGAGTCAGAAGCAGCAGCAGGAGGAGAAGAAAGAGGAAGAGGAAGAAGAATAAGATGAAGAAGAAGATGTGCTCTTCACTGAAGCTCTCCAGCAAGCAAAGAAACCGCACTGGCTTTGGATAGTGATGGGCTTACCAGAAGCCAGAAGATCCCTCTAGAAACGAGGACTTTGGTAAGCCTGCTGTGAGCCCAGTCACTTTAGAGCATCAGAAGGAACTGGAGGTCAGGCGCAGCGGCTCACACCTGTGATCGCAGCACTTTAGGAGGCAGGAAGATCACCTGAGATCAGGAGTTTGAGAGACCAGCCTCGCCAACACAGTGAAACCCTGCCTCTACTGAAAATACAAACAAAACACGTAGCTGGACGTGGTGGAGCACACCTGTAATCCCAGCTACTTGGGAGGCTGAGGCTGGAGAATCTCTTGAACCTGAGAGGCAGAGAAGGAACTGGAAAGCATGGCACAGCCCCCTCGAGCTCAGCGCCAGCCCACTGAGAGGACAGGCAGGAGCGAGATGGTTCTCTACGTTCAAAGTGAGCCCGTGTCCCAAGACGCCAAACCATCCGGTCACAACAAGGAAGCCTTGATGAAAAAGCGCAAGGTCCGCACCCGCTCTCTGTCAGA
>CAUYQU010073464.1:0-24620 GCA_963574635.1 Cheracebus regulus | reverse complement strand
GTACATATACACCATGGAATACTATGCAGCCATAAAACACGATGAGTTCGTGTCTTTTGTAAGGACTTGGATGAATCTGGAAACCATCATTCTCAGCAAACTGATACAAGAACAGAAAGCCAAACACCATATGTTCTCACTTCAAGGTGGGTGTTGAACAAGGAGAACACATGGACTCAGGGAGAGGAACATCACACACTGGAGGCAGTTGTGGGGGGTAGGGGAGAAATAGCAGGGAGTGGGGAGGGAGGGGAGGGTGGGATGGGATAACATGGGAGAAATGCCAGATATAGTATGCACCTAAATAAAAAAACATGTTTCATAAACAATTATCTCATGTAATCTCCAGAACAATCCTAAATATTACCAAAGTCTAATGTAGAACTAAGGAAACATATTCTCAGAAACAAAGTAACCTAAGATCACAAAGTGAGAAAAGGATAGCCATGAAGTTTCAATATAGATTGGTCAGATTTCCAAACCCATTTGAGTCATACAACTGTTGACTATGTTCTTTAGATATGATTGTGTTTTCTTGTTTCAAAAATATTTTAAAAATGATTTTACAGTCTTTAATATTAAATACTATTCTTATTTTTCTGTTCATGGCTATATAGTTAGCATACTTATTTTGAAATGGATGAGTCTCTTTGTGGTATCCTATAAATGTTCTAATTTTCTCTTGTAAAACATAATGCCATAATATACTTATTTTGATACACATATAGATAGGGAAGTGATTACCATAGTCAATATATGTGGGAAAAAAACTAATTTATTTTCTATGCTGATGGGAATAATTTGTGAAGGGCTAAACAGTGATAATGCAGGAAAGACAGAAGAATTGTTGGAATAATCTTGAGTGGGGGAGATATGGGGCATTTAGTACATGAGTGGAGAAACTGGCCTTATACTTAGAGGTTGTTCATTCATATAGCAGATGGGGAAGTGCAGGGAGTTTGGACAAGAATAGGTGAGGAGATAGACTGGTGGGGGGAGCTTATGGACGTTTCCTTCAGATTGCTCTTAAACTCTCAATGAATGTGGAAGCAAGGACAACTGTGAAAGTCTGATTTAAAGAAAATGTCAGAATTATTACGAAAGAAGAGTATAAAACAGGTGTGCAGAAAACAGTATGTAAATGAATTTTAAAATACAGCAATTTTGCCGGAGAGTGTTAAGAACTACTTGAGGTTAATGGTCACAGCTTTAAAGTGAGCAATCAAAACGATGTGTTTTCCCCTGTGTTCAAGGGCAGAAGGAGGAGACATGTAGGGGGCAAGTTGCTTTTAACCAGGATTGGAGTTTTGTGAGATGAGTAAAATTAAGCAAGACAGGAACAAGGAAATTGAGGGAATAATCAAGTGAAGGATGATAACGTGGCTGAATTTTTAACTTCACTTTCAGTAACAGCATTCCTCAAAGGTTTTTCTTGTTGACCAAACTATCTTTTTAAAAAACAAATATTTAAGGTTTTTAGCAGAAAGTTGCTGGGGAAAGTGTCTGTCACTGTGCACTTTTAGAAACTATAGAAGTAATTTCAGCTTTTATCCTTGGAGTAAGCATATTGTGTCATAAGCTTAACTCATTATTTCTAAAGTTTATCCCATATGCATTGTGGGTTATGTGGTTCAATCCACGTTTAAGATTAGAGGACCATGTCTCAGTCTGAAAATATATAAACAGGGTAGCTCATAAATGACAGCAACTTACTGCTCATAGTTCTGGGGGCTGGAAAGTCCAAATCAAGTTCTATCAAAATTTGGTTTCTGGTGAAGATTGTCAGCTGCTTTCTCACTGTGCCTTTATATGATGGAAGGGGAAAACCAGTATTTCATTCATGAGGCCCCACTCTCATGATGTAATCACCTTCCAAAGGCCCCACCTTCTAATAACACCATCACCTTGGGGTTTAGGATTTCAACATATAAATTTTAGGGGACACAAACATTTAAACTATAGCAACTACTTAGTTTATTGTAAATGCATCAATGTATAACGTTTCATCATATCATGTTACTTCACTAATGCTTCTACTGGCACTGAGCCAACTTTGCTAATTCTCAAATATTCTGACTCTAGGAGCACTGAAAAACATATAGGCAATTGAAGTCATAATCATGGGCCACTGACACAAAATTAAAGTATATCTTAGGAGCACAAGAAGGAATATTTTGTCTTAATAGGGCCCTTTTTCCCCATAAAAAGGAGTTTACAGACCTAAACTATCTTAGTGTATCTGTTTTTGGTTTGAATGATAGTTTTAGTACCTATGAAATAACAGATACATTCTGTTTCACAAATATGCTTGGAAATAAGGTTTTTACATACTGCTGTTATAAATGTTTAAAAATATAAAATACTTTGAAAATGTTTAAAAACAATATTACCATTATAAGTCATTCTTTGCCATATATTGTCTTTGGACAGCTTTATAAAAAGCTCAATACTCATGTGGCCTTAGTTGGCATGGAAATCTGGACTGACAAGGATAAGATAAAGATAACCCCAAATGCAAGCTTCACCTTGGAAAATTTTTCTAAATGGAGGGGGAGTGTTCTCTTGAGAAGAAAGCATCATGATATTGCTCAGTTAATCACGTATGTACAAATTTTCCTCCATTGCACACTACATGGTATTCAGTGGTAGCTTTTTCTGAGCCTTGGCAAAGTGATGTGTATACATAGGGGAGTAGACATTTATAAAGCACTTACTGGGATTATATGTCAAATATGTGCTTATTTTGGATCCAAATATTCTTTTTGTTTTTAAAGAAAAGACAAGGCCAGATATTTTGCAATGATTCACAAAAAGTTTGTTTTTATTGGGTATACAGGAAGAAAAGACAAGTTTATGTAAGAGAGTTTTTGATTCAGTGTTTAAAAAAGAATTGATTGACTTTAGGCTCAAGTTGGAAGAAACCTCTAAGGTATTATTAGAAGAAAAATTGAGTGTTATATTGTAACCCCACATTTTCCCTAATTTACTTCCTGCTGAAATGACCAGTTAAGAACAATATGGGAAATAAATCTAATGGCTGTAAATTGTATGAGACTGGAGCATGTACCTCAAAAGGGTCAAGAAAATGCTGCTGGATAGCTGGATAATATTTAATTGAAATTAGATAGAAGGAAGCAGTAAGAATTGACTTGAAGTTACTGGAGAGTCTGTTACCCAAGAAAACCACAAATTTCATGAGAAAGCAGTGAACTATGTCCTGCCAGAATTAGTTAATATTTCTGTGCTAGTCATCTGTTACTGCCTAACAAATCAGCCCAGAATTTCTGGGCTTGAAATAAGGCTTCTTCACTTATATAACTGGCATCTGGGCTCATTTGGCTGAAACAGTGATTCTGGTTGGTCATGTCTCCCTCTATATCAGCTTTCATGTACCTAACTTGAGCCTCCTTCAATATGGCTGTCTTAGAGTATGTGGACTTATTACTAGGTGTCTAGCTTTTCTCAGAATAAGCAATTCAAGATGCAAAAGATATTGCATCAAGGTTTTTTATGACCTAACTACAAAAGTCACAGGGTGTCACTACTGGTACAGTCTCTTAATCAAGGGTAAGTTGTAGGGCCAATCCAGATTCAAGGGGAAGGCACTGCTCAGGCTGAGAATACTGCAAGTCTGGTTTGTTAGGGGGCTGTCTTTGGAAAGTATCTGATACAATTTCTTAACTTAGGTGAGTTTTAGACTCAAGAACCCATTCTTGTCGGGGCAGTTAGTAACTTTCCAAGGTCTCATAGCTGGTGAGTATTGAGGGACTTGAACTCTTACTAGCTTGGCACCAGAGCCAGACAAATTGCTGAATATGCCATTACTGTACAGTAATAGTGTAGAAGCTTAAAAATAATAGATGAGATGATAAATGTATAGGTAAAAATAAATGGTGATACATGCCAAGAATAGATTTCTTGAAGAAATCAGAAAAAAATGAAAACAGATTAAAGATACAATGAAAGGAAATATTTGTTTTTCCAGTTATGCAATTCAAGTCTTACCATTTACCAAATTAACAAAAGATACCTATATTTGTGTATAAGTAGGTAAAAATGGTAGCATCAAAATATACTCTGTTCACTTAAAAGATATACCAAAATAGATAACTTCAAAATAAAGGAATTGTTATTTTTTGCAAATGAGCAAGTGGGGAGAATTGAAACCACAAAAATGTAGAATAAAGTGTAAATAACTTTACGATATAATTTTAAAAGAGAATACAGATAACATAAATCTTTTAAATATGCATAATGTAAAATATATTTTAAAAATAAATATCTGAAATCTGATTAGAGAGATAAAATCTTCAGGAAATGGAAAGTTGGATGGTTTTCTAATTTTATCATTTTACATAGCAGAATTGATATTCTCTATTTTTAATACTGTTTTATGGGAAAATACAGGTTCAATTTCCCATGTAAATGCATCTTCTAAGGAAATTAAAAACTTGATGCAAACTTTACAAATTTCTAGAGACAAATAAGAGCCAGGATCTCGTAAAGATAGCCAAGAAACTAAAAGGAAAGAGCATGAAATTATTCAAGATTAATAGAAAAATTAAAAGGAACCAAAAAGGAAAATTAAAATTACTAAAGATTATCTACATAAGTGCAAATGATTCAAATCCCTTTCCAGTATAAAAGTTATGTGAATAATATAAATGATCAATAATACAAATACTTTCAAAATGTGCCCAATCTCTAAACCTCCTGTAGTTAAAACAGTGCTAATATAAAACAAAAGTATATTATTTAAAAATACATGCACAAAATATAAATAAAAACAAAGCATGGGTGGTAATGCTAGTATCAAAAGAAGATGTACACAAACATTAGGATCAAAAATGCCTTTCTTTTTCTTCACAAGGGATCTATTTCACAATGAAAAGTGTTATAATCAGAAGGGACAGAAACTATGCAACATGATTATATCTAGGTGTTTGGATCTTAAGTGACACAAAAGCCATTCTATAGAAAAATGCCTTATGCAAATTCAAAAACTGAAGAAAAATATGAGAGTGATGGTTCACAGTGAGTTTTTCTGCTAACCATTAAGAGTTTTGGTTGAATTGCCTATAAAAATAGAGCTAAGCATAATTTGTTATATCAACTTATTCCTTTCTTGCAGAGCCACAGAACTTGCTGGAACGACTGTGGGTCTTGCGTTTATGTCTACAATGTGCTCTCCTTATCATTCTGTTGGCATTGTTCAGGTTTGTATGATGATAAATGGTTGGTTCTATCATTTACGGTTACCAAATGCTTTTTCAAAAATCTGTAGAGGAGATCATGATAGTTTTCCTCCTTTAGGCTGTTGACATGGTAAATAACCTTGATTTCAAATGTTGAACTAATTTTGCATTCCAGGGTAAATGCAACATAGTCATAATGCATTATCTTTTAAACATATTGTTTAATTCAACATGTTAATATATCTTTAGAGTCTTTGCATCTATATTCATGAGTATTATTGATCTGTAATATTATTCTCCTGTAATATGTGTTTTTAGGTTTTATTATCATAGTAAAGTTAGCCACAAATAAGTTGGGATATGGTTCCACCTGTTTGATTTTCTGAAATATTGAAGTACAGTTGGTATTATTACTTTCGAAAATGTTCGATACAATACATGAGTAAAACCATATGGAACTGGAGTTTTCTTTTGGAATGATTAACTACACATTTAATTTCTTCCATTCACGTCTATCTCTACTTGAGTGAACATTGGTAGTTCATGTCTTTAAAGAAAGCTCTTTATTCAAGATGACAAAAATCTTTTGTTAACATCCTTTTTTATTCATTCAATATTTGCAGATTTTTTAATGACATCCTCTCTGTCTCATTCCAATTATTATTATTATGTGTCCTTTTTTGTGGTCAGTCTGGCTAGGGGTTTCTTAGTTTATTGATCTTCTTTAAAGAAAAAGCAGCGTTTGATTTCATTGGTTCTCTCTACATTTTTCTGTTCTCAATTTTATTGATTTCCGTTTTAATTTCCATCCGTTTGCTTATTCTGCATCAAATTTATTCTTTAATGCTATAAATTTCCCACCATGCACTGCTTATGCAAGATATTTCGATATGTGTGCTTTTATTTTTGTTTAGTTCAAAAATATTTTTTAATCTCTTCTTTGAGTCATACATTTAAGTGTGCTATAATAATTTCTATTGTTGATTTTCTGTTTAATTCTGTTGGGGTTGGGGACATACTTCATAGAATTTTAATATTTGTAGTTATTTTGAGGTTTGATCCTGGTCAATGCTTCCTATAAACTAGAAAATAATTATTTCCTGTGGCTGAATGGTGTTTTCTGTAATTGTCAATCATGTCAAGTTAATTTATTGTATTATTTGGGTCATTTAAATTTTAATGGATAGAGAACAGTGACGTAACCAAGTATAATTATAAATTTGCCAATTTTTCTTTCAATCCTCTAAGATTTTAGTTCATGTTTTTTTGAAGTTCTGTTGTTAGATAGATACGTATAGTTGTATAGATAAGTCTAGTTGTTACGTCTTCTTGGAAAATTGACCCTTTCATCGTGTCAGGATCCTGAAATATTTATCTGTAAAATATTCATTGAAGTCTATTTTGTTAGATATTATGGTTACTTCAACATTTTGTGACTAATGTAGGATGATACATCCTTTACTTTTTAATCCATGTTTTTCTTTATGTTTAGAGAAGATTTCTGGTAGATAGTGTGTATTTGGGTTTTAATTTTTCATCGAATCTGACAGTCTTTTATTTGTTAAATTTAGATCATTTATATGTAATATAATAATTGACATTGTTGAACTAAAAATGTTCCCTCTTGGTGTTTTCTACTCCATGTAGTCTTTGGTTTTTGTCCTTAAGGGAAAAAAAAGAGTTTTTAAAAATAATTGTATTTATCTCCATTTTTAGCTTTTATTGATAACACTGTTTTCAATGGTTACTTGAGTATTTAATCATACACCTCTACCCATCAGTTTACCTTGAAATAGTTGTATACTGCTGCACATGTTGTGTACAGACTTGTTAAGAGTATGTCGCTAACTCTTCCTTCCCATCTACTGTGCTATTATCATGTTTAACTTTATAACACCAAAAATACACAATACATTACTAGTTCTGCTTTAGAGATCCATCTTTCATTGCAATTTAAAATAAAAATAGTTTTCATTTGCACAACAAACCCCCATGACACAGTTTACCTACGTAACAATCCTGTACTTGTACCTGTGAACTTAAAATAGAATTTTAAAAAAGTTTTATTGCATTCTCAGCACTCTTTACTTCTCTATAAAAATCTGAATTTCTATCTAGTATATATTTTGTCCTTTCAAGGGCATTTTAAAAACATTCCTTATAATACAGTAAATTCTTTCAGTTTTGTCTAAGGAAGGCTTTATCTTACTTTCATTTTGAATATATTTTCACAGACCTTTGGATGTCCTGTAAGCTAAACTTACTGGTGGACTCAAGGGAAGTTATAGTTGTCTATCTGCCTTGTCCTTGTTAGTGTAAAAATGTTCTTTCCAGGTTTCTACATCCTAGGTAGAAATGGAACTAACATATTTTTTAGTGAGTATCTTTTGAGTCCAGATTCATAATAGGCTTCATGGATATGCAGAAGTAGTAAAGTACATATTTTCAAACTTGAAATAGCTTGCCATAAAATTGGAAGAGAAACTTGCCTACTTAAAGCAATAGTTCTAACATATAGTAGGCAGCTTAGTGCTCCTTTATAGAATCGAAAACAATGCTAGGAATTCATAAGAGAGGATTGTTGATGAAAATTAACACGGTCAAGAAAAGTTACATTAAGATGGACCTCATCCTGTAATCCCAGCATTTTGGGAGGCCGAGACAGGTGGAACACCTGAGGCCAGGAGTTCGAGACCAGCCTGGCCAACATGGCAAAACCCCGTCTCTATTAAAAATTCAAAAAGGCAGCTGGGTGTGGTCATGGGCACCTGTAATTCCAGGTACTTGAAAGGCTGAAGCAGAATTGCTTCAACCCGGAAGGTGGAGGTTGCAGTGAGCAAAGATTGCACCATTGCACTGCAGCCTCGGCAACAAGAGCAAGACACCATGTCAAAAAAAAAAAAAGAGATGGACCTCAAAAAGTAGGTAGGATTTAGAGAGGGGGAAGACAGAATGGAGGTCATTCGAGGGCATAAATCATTTAACTTAGGAAAACAGTTATTTAAAGAAAGAAATCTTAAATTTAAAGGAAATTCAGATACACAATCTGAAAAGTCTCTAAACACATTTTAATTTTTCTTGGGCTTTCTGGCTTGCATTTTTCCCCATTTGGAGAGGTCCATATTGCTATCTAGGAGAGTTTACCACATTCATCTCAAAAGAATGAAAGAATATAAAGAATGTAAGTATCGACTTCCCAACTTACACAGCTGTGCCTTGTTTGCCAATCTTGTACTGTCCCTTATCAAACTTTACATCTAGTTCTTTGAGATGAAGCAGATAAGACAATCAGACTTCTATAGGTGGATGTTACTGGCAGATTCTTGTTTCCTTAACCAGCAGTGATTCTCCTACATTGTTTTATTGCTCCTGGATGATTTATAGCTGCAAGCTCTAATTTATCTGCAAGCTTGGAGTTGAGTACAAGTACCTCAAACCAGAAACAATCTGGTGATCAAGTTGGCCATAGGCTGGACTTCATGCAATGGGGGAGGTTTTTAAGTGACTCATGTCTACTCTTGGCAATAATGGAATTGAAGAAGATACAAATAAAGCTAAAGTGCTAGGTTGACAAACAATTTTAGATCCCTAATGGCCAAATACATCAAAGACTTCTAAAAGGGAAATCATAGGGAAGGGAGATCGATCACTTAAAAAAAAAAGTTCTTATTTATTATCATTGTAGATGTAAATTTGCAGTCATCTTTCATGGGAGGAAAGCCAGAACAATTTCCTTCATTATAGGAACCTACTCACAGAGCAAAGGGCAGACCATATATCCTGTGATGTGCATTCAGTTCTACTTAGTTGTGTGTTTGTGTGTGTGTGTGTGTGTGTGTGAAAGAGAAAGAGACAGAAAGAGAGAGAGAAAGAAAGAGAGAGAGAGAGAGCGCATGAGCACGTAGAGTAAATTGTAAGTCCATTTGAAAATCAGAGTATCTTTTTCTTCTTTCATACCCTTAGGACCACAGTGACAATCTTCTTAGAGTTGCAGGGACAATGGCCCATGAAATGGGCCACAACTTTGGAATGTTTCATGACAACCATTCTTGCAAGTGCCCTTCTACAAGATGTGTGATGGACAAAGCACTGAGGTAGGGATCTCTGGGGGCATGCTGTGTAGCCCTGGTTTTGATTCACCCTGGGCTCTACTACTCTTTAGGTCATCTGCAACAACGTGTTCAAGGTTTTGAGTGATTAAATAAATGTGCATTTGTGCCAAGCCACCTCATCTATATGTAACATTTTTCAGTAACTAAGACATAATTTAAAAATATTGTCTCTTTGCTCTGGGGGCAATTCCTCATTTTATCCTCATCTTATCTATATAAGACCTGGCTTCAGAAAAATTATTAGCATTTATCAGGTATTCCGTAAGTTCAGAATAGATGGTGCTCGGAAAAGGGTTCTAGAATAAAAATCTAATTAAAGAAGAAACTTCTTATAGGACAATGAAGACAGTCTATGAAAAGACATCACACATTCCTACCCTGACTTAGGCAAAATTTTCAGGCAATCTTATCTTTAAAAATCTCACAATCTTTTTTATATATTCATGTCCTCTTTTCTATTCCTACAGCTCATTCTATAAACTATTTATTTCCTCTTTTCTATTTTCATTTCCTCCCTCAGCCCACTCAAGCTAGGGTTAGTCTCCAAAGCCCCTTCACATAACAGCATATGGCTGCATGCCAGTTACAGAGCTTAAGTTATCTTTCTCCTCCATTATCAGTTTTAAACCTCATCTTTCTATGTGGGATCAAGAGATCCTATCAATAGGAATTCCTCTAAAGGAAAGTGAATTCCGAGACATGTAAATCAATGTTATTTTGTTACCTGTAGGACTTCACAACCCCAAAATGATCTAAGATTATCTGGAGAAGTCAGAGTCGTTTTTGTTTTATTAAAAGTGGCCTGGATGCTACGTTTTGAAATAGGACTCTATTTTCTCATGAAGTTGGAAGTGTTCGTGTCCACCCAAGTGGGTTAATTCAGGCATGGAAATGAGCTCGATTCAGCAGTTGGTTAGTGGATTGGATTTTGTCTTTTAGGGCAGGCTGTGGGTGTAATTGCACCGAATTTCAGATACTGCTTCCCATATGCTAAGCAGAACTACATTCCAGGTTTGTCTTTCCTTATCTTCACAGCTTCCATATACCCACAGACTTCAGCTCCTGCAGCCATGTCAGCTATGACAAGTTTTTTCAAGATAAATTATCAAATTGCCTCTTCAATGCTCCACTGCGTGCAGATATCATATCCACCCCGATTTGTGGGAACCAGTTGGTGGAAATGGGAGAGGACTGTGATTGTGGGACTTCTGAGGTACCGCCAATCACTTTCTAAAACGATCTAGTTGTTTTTCTATCGATAAGAAGATAAACTACTCTAAAAGAAGGTGTGGCCCACTATAACACTGTAGGGTTTTGGTCATTTTGGATATGTCCATTTGTAGGTATTTTCCAGGAAAATCTTTTTGACAAGGAATCCTGTACTGCTGAACAGGCCTTGCTAATTTTTCTCCCAGGGTTCGATCCTCATTCCTTTTTTAAGGCCTATTTACTAACTTGGGCTTTGCATCCTCCTCCCTCCCTTTCTGAGTAAAGTACTTTAAGTTTCTTATGTGACTATGACTTACCAAGCATTGACACAGCTCTGTGAGAGTGCTCAGAGTACACATAGCTTGATGGTTCAAGGTCACTGGGCTGGCAAATGGAGGAGCCAAGATATAGTTTCAAATGTATCTTTTTCTAGCTCTGAAACCCAAGAGCACCCAGCACAGGGATCTGGTGTAGCCCTTCCTGCTTTGGGACTCAGAGGTTATTACCATCAGAAGTTCTGTCCTGACCCTATTCACAGGGCAGCTGGGATTTTGAATAGCACCTCTGCTTCCATGTTATTAATGCTTAATATAAGTAATATATCAAGGATTCAGGGTATTGGCTTTCAGTAACTTTGAAGTATGATTATATATTTGATTATGTTTTTATGCACTCTATGAGAAAAAAAAACAGTCTGTCCTGGTTGATGATTATATTTGAACTAAGGGCAACAGTTTTAAGCCTAAAATGTTATACCTCTAAAACTATCACTCTTCTAAGGGAATCTAGACAGCTGCAGAGAACATTTTTGAGGGAGGACTTTCTCCAATACCTTGTGCAGGCAGGATTCTGAAACAAAGCAGAGAAACCAAGACAAAGTCTTTTGCTTCAAGCACACTTGAATTAAGTATTAAAGTTAGATAAAGAGCTCTATCTTTAGCTTTTCAGTAGATATTCTAGCAATTGGATTTACTGCTAGATATACACATAACTGATGAGTTGAAGGAATTCTGTTCTATCATTACACAAATCTTAAGAACTGTGTTATTTTCTTCATATTTTGCCAAAAAGAAAAGGCCTTTCCTTAATATTATTGGAAACTGATTGAAGTAGTTAATAGAAAAATGATGTAAGTGGAACTGAGATAAACAGCAAACCATCAGTTGCTCCAAAATTTCAGGTTTTCTATTTTGCTTTGTCTTTAATTTTGAAAAAGTCATATTCAAACTTCATGAAAGTAACATATGCCTGATGAATATATTACATTACAAATTGTGCTGAACTGGGACCAAAAAGTAATGTTGCATTTATATTTGTTTCTCATACTTCTTAGGAATGTACCAGTATTTGCTGTGATGCTAAAACATGTAAAATCAAAGCAAGTTTTCAATGTGCCTTAGGAGAATGTTGTGAAAAATGCCAAGTAAGATTATTATTTTATTCTAATAATTACGGTTACATTTTTGTACATTAACATCTCAGTGATTATGTTAACTGAATAAGCAGTGCAATATTTTTCTTTCTATGAAATGATATATTTACTATTTACCAAGCACTTACTCAGTACTTAATATACATGGCCTATTTAATCTTCCAGTGACCCTTCATGTAGATATTATTTCATTTGTTTCTGAGGACAAATGCAGAGTAGAAAATAAACAAAATAATATGGCCACTATTTGTTACAGCCTGGATAAACCTGAGAAAGTTGTGCTAAGTGAAATAAGCCAGTATAGAAAGAAAAACACTGCATACTGATCTCACTTATATGTGGATTCCAAAAATGTTGAATACATACAAACAGAGAGTAGAATCGTGTTTACCAAGGGCAAGGAGGCTGGGGAAATGGGGAGATGATGGCCAAAAGGGACAAAGTTACAGTTACGTAGGATGAATAAGGCTAAAGATCTAAGGTACAACATGACTATAGGTATAAATACTGTATTGTGTATCGATAATTTGCTAAGAGAGATTTCAAGTGTTCTCACCACACACACACACACACACACACACACACTCCTATGTAAGAGACCAATACATCAATTTGACTATAGTAATCATTTTTTAAAATTTTTTTAATTTTTGTAGGCATGTAGGTGTACATATGTAGTAAGCATTTCACCATGTATACATATATTAAATCATACACACCTCAAATATAGACAATAAAAAATGTAAAAATAAACATGGCCACTGTTTAGTGGGATAACCTCAGGTGTGACCAGCTCCAAAGCCAATGCTAGTTACTCCTATCTGCTGCTGTTTCTCATGTTCCATGGCTTTCTCAGGTCAAATCTCACAAAACTGATTTTATTTCTCTATAGTAATGTGTGTGGTGGACGAGGTTTTATTCTGAGTAGTGTGTGGTGTCCTTATCTTCAATCTTTGAAGCCACTTCAGGGTGAAACTCTTCTAAATAAGACATGTCATGTTCTCTGTGGTGCTTCTCTGACTTGTCCTTCAAGGTCAAGTTTAGTATTTAACTTTTGTTGTTGCATATCATCCTATACGGTTAGGGTTGGTTTGTTTCCATAATTAGATTGACTCCTAAGGGCAAAGGACTGTTTCACTTTCACCTAGCACAGAATTTCATACATTTTAAATGATCTGTAACTGCAGCATGAATGTGCAGATGGCATACCAGGTTATAGGAAGTATTTGGTTATTTTGTTTTTAACGTCAGAGGAAAGAAATAAAGAAATCCAAAAGGGAGTAAATTTGAGAACTTAAGTAGTATTCAAAGAGTGTTTAGGAAATGTTATTTGTCAGAGATTATGGTAGATAAAAAAGTATCCAGTTTCTTGTTTATTTAGGGCAATGACATGCATACATGAAACAGATGAAAATATAATGTGTGATCCAATGGCCATGTTGATAGCATAATAAGATATTAAACTGTTCATGTAAACTCTTACTTGATTTTCACAATGGCCTTGTAAAGTAGATGTTTGATGAGGACAGGGATTTTCAGAGAGATTAAATCTATTTTCTACAGTTCAGCACTCAGACACTCACAGAGCCAAGATTCAAATCCCCATGACCTAAATCTGAATTCAACTCTTCCCAAGCACATGAAGGAAACAGAAGTGGCAATTTGTACTGAAGAGGTCAGAGGAAACTTGGTGGGAAAAAGGGCTTTCAAATGGACTTTAAAAAAATTTAGACAAAAGGGATTTAGTCATAAAAGAATTTGCAAATGAGAACACAGAAATAGCAAAGACATAAGAGAAGATACAAGCATGGTTTATCTGATATCTGGTTAGAAACGGTCTGGCTGGAGCCACGGATTGAATTTGGAGGCTCTCACAGGCTTGCACTGAAATTTGGATTGGATTCTGTCACTGGTACTAAGATATTCTGTTATTTAATGCAGTGAAAACCTATCTGCTCCTATTAGAAAGGAGGAAACGCAAACATGCTTTCTCAGTTTTGCAGGAACTGCAGAATTTGCTTTACTAAGGTATCTCAGAGCAAGTAAGAGTAAGATTTGCAGTAATTGATTACAACTGAGTTAACATATCAAGTAAATATTTGGTTATTTCTCCCTGATGATAAGTCATTCTATGGAAGAAGTTAGTTGAAAGGAAATAGCTCAACCTACAATAAAAGGAATTAAGGATTAGGAAACTCAAGGCCTGGGAAAGTCTGAGTCTGCTGATGTGGTGCTTGTAAGCTTATCTCCTTGAATACCAAAGATCCACTTTACCAGTAAATGTCTGAAGTGGCAGATTTAAACTTCCTTGTAGTTCCTGACAGAGATGCATTCAACAAATGGAGAAATAACTCCCTTCTTTATATCTAAGTTGTTGCTTGTTTTTTTTCCTGTACTTTTCTATATTATGTTTCTTTAGTGTTTGTAGTACAAATTCAGAAATATTGATTGCTTAAAAACTTAGGCCATAGGCAGGGCGTGGTGGCTCATGCCTGTAATCCCAGCACTTTGGGAAGCTGGGGCAGGAGGATCATGAGGTCAGGAGTTCAAGACCAGCCTGGCCAATATGGTGAAACCCCATCTCTACTAAAAATACAAAAATTAGCTGGGCGTGGTGGTGTGCACCTGTAATCCTCACTACTTGGGAGGCTGAGGCAGAAGAATCATTAATCATTTGAACCCAAGAGTCGAGATTGCAGTGAGCTGAGATGAAGCTGCTGCACTCCAACCTGGGTGACAAGCAAGACTTCATCTCAAAAAAAAAAAATAATAATAAAAAGAAAACGCACACACACACACACACACACACACACACACACACACACAACTTAGGTAGAAGTCATGTAACAGAGGATGGCTTTAATTTATAATAACAATGTAAACTGAAATGAAATCACACCTCCAACTACCATGCCCCAAAAGGCCAGAATGGAAAATATTATGTGTTGATTTGAGATATTAGGGTAAAGCAGGTAGGAAAAAAAAGCCTTCTATTTTTGTTTTTTCTACAGTTTAAAAAGGCTGGGATGGTGTGCAGACCAGCAAAAGATGAGTGTGACCTGCCTGAAATGTGTGATGGTAAATCTGGTAATTGTCCTGATGATAGATTCCAAGTCAATGGCTTCCCTTGCCATCAGGGGAAGGGCTACTGCTTGATGGGGGCGTGCCCCACACTGCAGGGGCAGTGCACGGAGCTGTGGGGACCAGGTACGAGGACAAACCCTTTCCTCTGTGCATGTGCGAAGAAAAATCATTTCAGATAACAGTGTTTAATCATGGCCAAAGGACCATTCTGTCCTGTCCTTCTTAGAAACTTCGAACTCAAAATCATGGAATGGTTTTAAGACTTGAGGTTGGTTTTAGGGTTGCTAGATTTACCAAATAAAAATAAGCATGGCTCAGTTAAATTTTAACTTCAAATTAATGACAATGTTTTGTCTTAGCATCAGTATATCCCATGCAGTATTTGACGTGTGATTATACTAATATAAATTATTTGTTTATTTGAAATTCAGATTACACTGGATGTTCTTTTTCTTTTTTTTTTTTTTAAATCTGGCAACTCTAACTAAGGTCATAAACCCTTGGAAATATCTCTCTCTCACTCTCTCTCTCTCTCTCTCTCTCTCTCTGTGTGTGTGTGTGTGTGTGTGTGTGTGTGTGTGTAGGGATGGAACAAGTACTGGGGGATGGGACAGAAATAAGGAAAGCTGGAAAAAAGAAGAACTCTGGAAATGTAGAAGGGCAATCAAGAAAACTGAAAGTTCTTAAATGCTCACTTTGTCCATAACACCAAAATTTTGGAGTCCATATTCTCTAATTTCACCAAGAAGAAAACTTGAAAAATAAAAGTTTAATTTAAAGAGACACTTGAAAATTTGAACAGCAATTTAAATAGTATTAAATAACTTTATTAGAAAAGCAATTTTAGATCAAATTTCTTGCTTATTTGTGAAATATAAATAAGTTGAACACATAGAAGTAGAAAGTAGAATGTTTGTTTCTAGGGGATGACAGGGAGGAGGTAGGGAGATGCTGGTCAAAGGATACAAAATTTAAGTTGAAAAAAAAAAAACAGTTCTTTGGACTCTCTGGATATGATGTGTATTGTGCATCTGTATTTACTTGCCATGCCCCCTTCCTAATAGTTTCAGATTCCCACTTAAATGACTGAAACAATATTTTAAAATAGAGAAAATCTACATATTACTAAAAATATTTTAAAGGGGACATTGCATACCAGAAACTTTTCATAATTCCTGAAAATACAGCTAAAACAAGATTGAGAAAATCAAAAATTCCTGACTTACGATGCATTGTGAAAACAAGGAGCCTGGGAAATTAATAGACACAGACCTAGAAAAACCTCCCTGTAAACTCCTCAGTCTTTGACTGCAGTGGGTTGAGAGACAATTTGAGGAGCAAAGCTCAATACCATTAGTATGTCAGGAAGCTCACTGGCATCCTGGAACTAGGCCTCAAGAATCCTGCTTCCACTTCGTGAATGTGCAAAGTTAAAGACGGAAACAAAACTGACTTTGCTGGTTAAGAGGCTCATGCTTCCTTGGCTAACTTCAATATAAGGCAAAAAACAGGAGAAAAAAAATCTTTAGTACAGAGGTGAAGTTCTGAGCATCGCCTTTAATATCTTGCAGTAAATATTAACTGCAAACAATATTAACTGTTACCTCCCTTTGTCAGACTCTATGATTAGCCTCCTCCGCAAGTCTGTAAACTTCCTGGGACAGGGACATAGTCTGCATTGCTCATAGCTGTATTCCCAGTGCTTCCTAGTATAGTACCTGGCTCTAGTAAAAACTCAAAATTGTCTACGGAATTAACATGGACCATTTTCATCTGACCATGAAATGGAGAAGACCTCTTCAATCATACATTTAAAGACTGCCATTATAAAAGGCCAGAGAAATCAATTTGCCTAAATAAAATTCCAAATTTTATAATTCACAGAGGATTATGCATTTATTTTAAATTAATCTGGAAAGTTTGAAAAGTCTTGTAACTTTGTAAGTAATTTTAAAATAATTCTTTTTGGCTTCAAATCATTCCTACAAATCAGTTGTAATTCCAAGTATTGAAAATATGGCTATGGCATAAGCAGGCCATTCTTCATGAAGAAGAAATACAAATATGTCATAGAAATTAAAATCATTTTAACTCTCCAGCAATATACAAAACCTGAATGAAAACCAGTTAATCTTCTACATTTGCTAATTGGCAAAAGTTTGCTACAGATGTTAATGTTCAGTGTCAGTGAAAACGTGACCAAACAACTCCCTTCATACACTGCTGGTATATATACAAATTAGCATAATTTTTACAGAGAGAAAAATGCATATGCAATATTTAAAAAAAATTTTGTACTCCATCTCCTAGGGGTTGTACTCAGAAATAATTTATGAGGATTTTTCAGTCAGCATTTTTAAATGATAGTGGATAATTGAAAAACATCTCAAAATCCAAAAAATAAGGATTAAATACATTAAGCTATATTAATTCAATGCAATTCTTACAGTTGTGATCCCTTAGACAATTTAATGCCTGAGGAAATGACAGGCATATTTTTAACTGGCAAGAAATAAGTTATAAAATAGCATGATGCCAGATATATAAAAGGTACATTCTGCAATATTAGCAGCAGTAACTCTGAAGTCTCAGATTAGGAATATAATGCTTTTCCCTGATTATTCATGACTAATGATTCTTTCATTTGTGTAGATATTGTATAATAAAAATGTATAAATTTTACTAAAATACAAATCATCAAAAAAATGGTAACAAAACTCATTTTATCATCTTGCACATTGAAACATGAAATTAACTGAAAATATTTTGAGTTTACAAGTCATCATAACAGGTTTAAAGTATTTGTTAAAAACAATAAACTATCTTCATGGGTATTTGCTATTTTTCACTTAGTTTGCTATTTGTCAAAGGCTAGATTCGAATTTTCCAAATGTTTAAGAGAGAGTTACTTATTGATCTTTAAGAGGGGACACCTCAGCACAGAGAAGAAGCAAAGGTTTCTCTGTGTGTCTCAATAGGATTCTTTTTCCTTATTAATAGAGAATAGCAATAAACATGGTTAGTATTTGTCAACCATGTACTGCTGACCACACACTGTTCTCAGCAGCTCACCTATGTTAAATGATTTAATCTTCAAAACAACTCTTCGAGGTAGGTACTATTATATATAATATATGTGCATTTACACATTTATTTATGTCTAAATATAAGGTTAAATATACATTCATAATTATATATACGTATCCTTATTTTACAGATTAGAAAACTCAGGAGTTAAGACATTGCCCATATTCACACAATTACTCAGTCTTGCTTAAAGCCTGAGCTCTTAACCAATGTGTTTTGTCTGATGGAGATCTGAGGAAGATTACCTGAGACATGAAATGTAGAATGTTTATTTTTGTACCTGGCACATAGTAGGAGTTTATTGTGGAATAATAGATGACTTAAAAGACCATTTATTTACAATTCAAGCCAGCTCATTTGATACCAAATTACTGCAGCCTGTGTTTCTAGGAGTGGCCAATGGAATTATGCTAAAATAGTATTTTTCTTGTTTTATATTTTATAAATTCTTTGCCAGTACTGAATTTTTAAAATCTCTTTTCTTTTCAAATATCTCTTGAATCTCAAAAGTCTATTTTCTTTTCCCTACTGACTGTGCCTGGTCCCAGGAACTGAGGTTGCAGATAAGTCATGTTACAGCAGGAATGAAGGCGGGTCAAAGTACGGATACTGTAGCAAAGTGGACGGCACACCCATTCCCTGCAAGGCAAAGTAAGTGGCCTTTTCTGAACTTTTCTGCTTCACAGACTAGAGTGATAGTACACTTCCAGCTACACATTCTGATTTATTCCAGGTAAAGGGAAAGTGAAATGGGTTATCAATCATGTGACAAACATTTATTGAGTAACTTCTATATGCCATTTGTGGGCTAGTTACTGAGTCTAAAAAGACAAATAAGAAATGGGTTATTTCTTCAAGTAACTCATGGTGGGTGCTTCAGATGACACCAAGCACAGTCATCATTGAACACAATGAATGGCTGTGATGGAACATGCAACAAAGAATAGGTCTGGTTAGAAATTTGTCCAGGAATCATAGGCATGGGCAAAGACTTCATGACTAAAACACCAAAAGAAATGGCAACAAAAGCCAAATTTTACCAAAGGGATCTAATTGAACTTAACAGCTACTGTACAGCACTCAGAGTAAACAGGCAACCTACAGAGTATGAGAAAATCTTTGCAATCTATTCATCTAACAAAGGGCTAATATCCAGAATCTACAAAGAATTTAAACAAATTTACAAGAAAAAACAACCCCATCAAAAAGTGGGCAAAGGATATGAACACACACTTTTCAAAAGAAGACTTTTATCAGCCAACAAACACATGGAAAAAAAAGCTCATCATCACTGGTCATTACAGAAATGCAAATTAAAACCACATTGAGATTCCATCTCACACCAGCTAGAATGGCAATAATTAAAAAGTCAGGAAACAACAAATGGGGGAGAAAATGTGGAAAAATAGGAATGCTTTTACACTGTTGGTGGGAGTATAAACTAGTTCAACCATTGTGGAAGACAGTGTAATAATTCTTCAAGGATCTAGAAATAGAAACACAATTTGACCTAGTAATCCCACTACTGAGTATATACCCAAAAGATTGCAAATCATTCTTCTATAAAGATACATGCACATATATGTTTAGTGTGGCACTCTTTACAATAACAGAAACTTGGAACCAGCCCAAATGCCCATCAATGAGACTGGATAAAAATGATATGTGGCACATATACATAATGGAATATTATGCAGCCATAAAAAAGGATGAGTTCATGTCCTTTGCAGAGACATGTATGAAACTGGAAACCATCATTAACAGCAAACTAACACAAGAGCAGAAAAGCAAACATCACAGTTCTCACTCCTAAGTGGGAGTTAAACAATGAGAATGCGTGGACACAGAGAGGGGAATATCACACACTGGGGCCTTTTGAGGGGTGGGAACTAGGGGAGGGTAACATTAGGATGTTACCTAATGTAGATGACAGGTTGATGAGTGCAGCATATCACCATGGCATGTGTGTACCTATGTACAAACCTGCACATTCTGCACAGGTACCCCCGAGCTTAAGGTATAATAATAATAAAAGAACTTACTCATGTAACCAAATGCCACCTGTAACCTAAGAACCTGGAAAAATAAAAAAAGATTGAAAAAAATTATCCAAGGATTTCCCAGTATAAATCAGATGCTTTCTCAAGCAAATATTTTTCCTTGTAAGTTTCAGAGTAAAAATATGTATCTACCCAGAGGAATAACAGAAACAGTGCTCGAAGAGTAGAATTACATAAAGAAAAAATACAGTAAGAGAAAATATTGACAATTCATCTAAAAAGTTTGTTAGTTCCAGTATTGACATCCTGGAAAACACTATAGAACACCACACCAGATGAACTTTAGATTTTTCTATGGTTTATTTTTAATTCTGCAATTTTAAGACGGGTTTTAAAATTCAATTATAGTAGATTAAACCTTTGTACCTGCTCTAAATTTTACCCATACAAAGTAATTTATAACAAGAGGTTATACAAGATCAATATTTCCCAAAGTTTGTCTATCGGACGCGAATTTCACTGTATGACTTATATTAACAAACTATACTTTGGATACAGGGTTATCTCTTGGGGGAATCTGTGCCTAGACAACAACCATTATTGCTGGTCTTGTGGTTTCTTCTTTATAGGAAATCAGGGCAGATTCAAAAGAGGAAATCATGTGAAAGGCAGTAGGTAAGGGCCAGAGGAAGGGTAATGTGTAGGTGGTGAATGGGAAGAGAATGGGTCTTGGAATCTTTCCTCTGCAGCCTGTGCACACATCATTGTCCTATGTAACTTTTTGCGTGAGCATTATGTAGTTTCTGCAACTAGTGGCTCAAGTAGTTTCTTCACCTCACAAACTGCCCTCCTAGTCACTCCCTAATAGTCATCAGCTACAGTGGAGATTTAGCCTGAAATTCCCTGTGCCCTAAAGCCATCCTCTATGGCTTTACCCTAATGATTCAAGAAAAGCACACTCTCGTGTTTTAGATAGAATATATGCTTTTCTCCCCTTCTCAAACTTATTTTCTGCAGCCGAGAGATATCAAAAAATCTGATTCCATCACTTTCAGAATACTTTCTCATAGCCCTCTTCTGAATTCTGCATAAACCACTTGACTTCGATTTTATTGTCTTTTAGTCCTGCTGGCAGTAAATTAATGGCTTGATTGAATGCTGAGCAGTTTAATCTGCAGCTCCAGGAAGACAGTTCCTTTAGTAACTCCACTTGACGCCTTGCAGTGTCAAGGGAGGCTTAGCTCTGTACTGACAGAACTATAGTGGAGAGCTGGACTTTTGTTTGTGGAATTATTCTGCAGCCAGTTATAGAAATAAATGAGTAACCTATCTGAAACAAGAAGGAGACTGATTTCTCAGATGCCCTCCCTGATGTTAGGAATCCACATTTTATCTTCTACCTCCATCATCCACATGACCTCCATTTCCAAGTGTTTCAGTCTATGATGACTTCTCCAGCTATCACACTCCAATCAGCAAAAATAGACAGCATTGAGAAATAGAAGATACTTCTTCATTTAAGACTACCCTCTAGGATTGGTGCTTAAGATTCTGTTTTCCTCTCATTGGCCACCAGTTAGGGAAATGGCAAAAATTAGGCGTACAGGGATCTGGGTGATGCTGTTTATTTGAGCAATCATGTATTGTGCTATTATAGTATTATCCTATTACTGAGAAATAAGAGAAAATGAGTATAAAGTACAATTAAAAATCTCTGCTACTGGGAAAAAAATATCATCAGTTAAATATCCATAGTCCTAGAGCTGATTTGCATTTATATAAAATGCAATTTGAATCCTTCAATTAATTTTGGCCTTTCCTCAGTGATGCCATGTGTGGGAAGTTGTTCTGTCAAGGTGGCTCAGATAATGTGCCCTGGAAGGGACGGATAGTGACTTTCCTCACATGTAAAACATTTGATCCTGAAGACACAAGTCAAGAAATAGGCATGGTGGCCAATGGAACTAAGTGTGGCCATAATAGGGTAAGTTGAAATTGTGGCTTTCACTCAAAGTAATATTTTTTGCTTTGATGTGTTTTATTGTTTTGTCTCTCAGTTATTCACTACCTGCCTCGTTTCCCAATTTTGGGGTTCACCATGCCTTAATAGAACCCATAAAGATTTGAATTTGGAACAATGAGAAATAAAAATGTCACAGAACCTAGTAAATAGCAGCAATAAGCATTGATAGTAACATTCTCAAACACCATGGTGAAATTTGGAAATAACTGACTCTCATTGTTATGATTTCAAGAAGAGTATCATATTGTCATGCTGTTAACACAGGGTAGCATCCATTTAACTTTCATAGATGAAGTCTGGAAACTCAAAGTGCCAGTGTATGTGATACTGAGCTTCATTTAACAGATTTGTACATCATTAATAATATAATGAGCTTAATCTTAATAATAATATAATGAACTTAATCTCAAGTACAAGTACTGTTTAGCCAAGGGCCAACCAACCCACAAACTTTGACAATGAGGAGGTTTGTCTCTTATAAGAGATTAGAATTACCCTATTTATCTTACTAAGATATCTACATGACCAAAGAGTTCCCGTGATTATTCACTGTGGTAAAGCCAATCCCAAAAATATTATCTATTTACTTAAACTGTTTAGCTTTGTAAAGGTAAATTATTCAATGATGGGTCCAAAATTTTCTTAGTGGTTCAGTGTGGGTATTGCTCACACAGTTTTAAAAAGTAAATATAAAAAGGTGAATGAGATTGACGTGGTCTCTGAGCCCCTGGAGCTGAGAATAAACATTTAGAAAAGTTTATAAATCTGCTAATTTGACATTAAAACATTAGGTCTTACCTATAAGAATTACCCACAGTATTTAAACTTCTTCATTTCCCCAGTTTTTCCTGAAATACATGCCAGCATCAAGGCAAAAACCTTTACATAAAATGTAATCTTTAATTGGGTTTTTCAGGTTTCAGATAATAATTTCCTTATGTTTTCTAGTACTGAAGCATTTAAAGACATTGAGATATTATCACATGACCTGGCTGGAGTATTGTGGTGCTTGGGCCTTAAGGGAGGAAGGTACTGGGAGTAGGGCAGAATGAGGTTTTCCTGGGTCCATCTGCTCATCTAAGTCCAAAAGACACGCTGTAGATTCTGAAACTATCTTTCCCTAAGCTCTCTGAATCTTATGACATTTTAGGTCAGTCATAACAAAGCTAAAGGAATGTTTTCAGCATTAAATGTTGAGAATTACTAAGTTTGTTCAACCCTTCAGTAGCATGATTCATTAAGCATGCCACTCATGTTGGCATTAAGATCATCTTATTATTGCTCATATCTTAACTTTGTGTATAGTCATTGCTTCTGGCATATAGAGTTGTTGCGATCTTTAAAAATAAATGCTTACATAAAGTTTATCGATCTTTTTGGGTTGGTTTAACAAAGAGTATACCGTGAGCAACAGATACCATCTCCATTTCCCTTCCTCTGCAACAGCCTCGTGGCAAAGCCACCTTAAACAACATCTGTTAGCTCTTCACACAGACCTCAACTTTATCACCTATGTTCAGAGGGGATTCAGCTTCATGTTTTCTACATCACTTTCAGGTTTGCATTAATGCAGAATGTGTGGATGTTGAGAAAGCCTACAAATCAACCAACTGCTCATCTAAGTGCAAAGGACATGCCGTAAGTTCTGAAAATATTTTTCCCTAAGCTCTGTGGATCTTAACGACATTTTAGCTCAGTCATAATAAAACTAAATAAATGTTTTCTGCATTAAATGATGAGAATTACTAAGTCTGTCCAACCCTTTAGTAGCATGGTTCAAGGAGAAATTTCTTCTGAGAATCATTTATGAAATGCCTCTCATTCATTCATACTTTTGTAGATAGATGGAAGCCTGGAGATTGGAAATTGAGTTATTCCTGTTTTCAAATGAACTTTATTATGGATGATTAGGGCCTTGAGTTTGTGGCCAGTCTAGCAGGGGCACTAACAGGATCATTGCTCCCCTAGGTGTGTGACCATGAGCTCCAGTGTCAATGTGAGGAAGGATGGAGCCCCCCTAACTGTGATGACTCCTCAGTTGTCTTCTGTAGGTAACATTACACATCTAACCTGAAAAAATTGCTCTCCTTTTCCAAGCCTTTATTTTATGTGAGATTTCATTGCTTCTTTTCTCTCTTCTTCAAATTTCTGTTCTGTAGATATTCAATCCCAATATTCATCCCCCAAATTTCCTTAACACCTTTTATTTTCCATGTCTTTATTTTCACTGCACATGCAAAAAATTTTCCTCAGTGTTTATATTTGCAATGTTATTTTAATTTCCCAAATTTTCTTACTTTCTGATTGTTCCATTTTCATAGCAGCCTCAACTTAATGGAAAAATGTAATATTCTCATAAAATGCCCTATGAGGCGGGGTGAGGTTCCTCACCTGTAATCCCAGCACTTTGGGAGGCCAAGGCAGGTGGATCACAAGGTCAGGAGTTCGAGACTATCCTGGCCAACATGAGGAAAACCC